>MU831782.1:0-106591 GCA_029204225.1 Diphasiastrum complanatum
GAGGGTCTAGGCATAACAATATCATGCATTTATAGAATGCAGTAAATTTATTTTTTTTGTCCAGGTTCCGACATTCCAGAACTTTACGTTCCGGAACCCTATGCCTTTTGGAGGTGAACGTTGATTTCCACTTGTTGATAGTAATCAAGCAACTTTCATCTATATTTGCATCTTCTATGGCACATTGATTTGCATCACAACAAAGATGTGACCCAGCAAGTGAGTTGGAAAAGTCCATCCAACGTTAAGTTTAAACATGTGGCTAATTAGTTGCATGCTAAAGGGATTGCCACCTAGAAGGAACGTTGAGCATCGAATTGAGCTTGTTCCAAAGGCAACTCCTAGTATGTATGCTTCCTTATAGGATGAGGATAAAAAGGAGGAGGAAGGTCAGAAGGTTGTTGGAGGAGTACCTCAAGCTAGGGTATGTCCATCCTAGATATTCACCCTTTGCCTCTCCTATTTAACTTTTGGATGTGCACTGATAACATAGGATTGGTTAAAAATCACTTTAAAGCACAAGCATAAGATGCCCAAGATTAATGATTTACTGGATGTATTACAAGGTTTAACAATTTTCAGTAAGATAGCTTTCAAAAGTGGGTACCATCAAATACGGATTCCTATCAAACTCACTTCTTGGAGCTAGATGCATCGGGATTCCCAGTCCAGCAGCAATACCTAGATTATGGTTCATCACACTGCTTACGATTCACATTGGGACATATCATGGTATCTTCACATCAGCTTGAGGTTGAGACAGGACGTTTTCAGGGTATCCAATGTAAGGATAGGATATTTCGGACATGTTTATTGGGAGAAGTTGAGATTGAGGAGCATTTCATTTCTAGATGTCTTGCCTATTATGAGATACGTGGTCAATATTACTGCCTATTCAGAGACTCTCTACTTTATGTTCTCTCATTGGCTATGAGGATCCTTGGTGTGTAGCCCTTATGATACATGAGATGTCCTTGCTGCGGAGAGTTTTTTTGCCCACGATCAGTCTGATGCTCGAGATACAGAGCCACAACTTTCTTCTCCAGGAGGAGAACTCGGAGTCATATGATGAAGATACTCCTATTTCTATGAGAGGGTCAACATTGTGATTAGTGACAGTGTACAACTTCCCACCTCTTTGATACTTGAGAGTCCAGAGGTTCCATGAGGGCTCCTCGTCCTAGTCAACACTAGAGTATGAGGTATAGTCCTCATCAGCGTGTCCCTACTTTACCGGCTCTTTGATTGTGTCGAGGATCCATGTCATAGCTTTTTTCAGCCGTCTAATCTGAGAGTGCATGTATATCATTGGCTACACATAGTCTTGGCACACTATTTTTAATGGAGTTGGTGTTTCATTTTCATTTTCATTTTCATATCAATTGTTAGACTCTAGTATTTTTGTTGTTCGTTATTTGGAAACGTTCTTACGTTCCCTTTGTTGCTATACACACTTGACATGTACAACTTCGTCTTATATGCCTTTTGGCATCAAAAGACATTAATAAAGCTCTCTCTCTCTCTCTCTCTCTCTCTCTCTCTCTCTCTCTCTCTTCAAAAAAAGTACAAAAGCATGATTTTCACACAGAAAGAGGAAAATGTGAAATGGATGAAATTTACAAATCACAGATTACTCGCCAACCATTGGCCTCAGTATGCTGAGGTCACATCTAAACTAAACAGGGCTATAACAGCTCCTGTACACAAAGAGATACCGTGTCAACCATAGACTAGGAGTGCCATGTGAAAGTAATAGTAGGTGGCATGCTGCATGCATAGATACTTGAAGCCCATTGTGTAGACCGATTGCCAAGTAGTAGCAACAAAATTGTGGTTCCAAGCTAGTCTTTGGATCATGAATGGCAATCAATAGTAGCTATAAGATGCCCGAGGGACACTAATAGAGAGAGAGGGTCCAAGCTAACCATATAGACTAAGCATGCAGTTCAGAAATAGCAAAAAATGGTTCAATATACAGAAATAGGGCTATAAGGCACATGATGCTTGGTTACTCGTGAGATCATAGGTATTGTTTGCTGGCTAAGGTGTTTTTTCTTCTTTATGTTGTCGGTTTCATAAATTTCTGATTGTAAGTATATTTTGGTCCAAGCTTTATCTAATGACATATTGTCTTCTCAAATTTGTGAACTTACATATATTTCAATCTCACAAAAAGGTACTAGAAGCTCATACAAGACGGTGGTGGTCTGGTGACAGGAGTGTGGAGAGGTTGCTCCAGTATTGGTTATGCACATAGAAGAATGCTCTTATCTTTTTCATGAGGTCGAGTTGCACGACTACATGCAATGGGCACTTACAAGAAACTCAGGGCTAAAGTTTGTGGTTCTTGATGATGGGCCTGCTCGGGTGTGTAGGAATTCAGCTTCTTCATGTACAATTTTGATATGTGTTTTTGAATTCTGGTCAGGAAGCTTTCTATAAATTCTAATCTTTTGAATCCTATTTTGCAGATGGCATCAAGCATTGAAGAGGTGACGACATTAGCCGAGTTCAAGAAATTTGAACAAATCCTGTCTCATTTATGTAGTGCTCGCTGCAAAACTTTAATGGGAAAAACTCTAGAAGGCTGCTCTTTAGAGGTCCCATTTGGGAAAATATCTCCTCTTGACATGGGCAGGTTTTTTCAGTCCAGCAGCATTGTGCTTCCGACTTTGAATGGGTATGTGGGCCCTTAGTTTACAGCTTGTCCTACTTTTTCCTTCGAAGTTCCATATGTAACAGTTTAAATAACACAGTTTCTTCCTCAAAAGTGCTTACGATTCAAAGATCACAAAACAACTTGAGTGAATAGAAATTTTCAACTTAGGCAGTAGTTGCACTACTGCAAGCAATAGTTACTCATGTAGCTTCCTTCAAGTGGTCTTGATTTAAATAACCTTTGCTTAGATAGTTCACACGTTTGGGATCTGTAATATAGTGCTCCATGATCTTGAGCTATTTTTGGACTTCTATATCTATGCATGTAACATAAATATACTCTTGGCTGTTCATGATGTGATCCAAGGTGTCGTAACACAAAGTCTAGGCAATGCATGATGATGTTGGTGTCTTCTTTAAGTTCTCTGAGATTCATGATGTGGAATAAACAATTGAATTATGTTGTATTATGATGATGGAATAGACAATTGAATCATGTTGTATTACTCAACTAGCTTGCATCCACAATAGTGAGACATCTGTGCTGACATGAATTTTGACCTTAATAGACTTGTGCTACATCAAGCATAATTAGCTTGTGTCTTCCCAAAATGCAAGGTTAGGAGGAAAATAATTTTCTTGCGGGCTTCTATGTTTATGCAGATGGTTGCTTGGCTACCCAATTATCTATTTGTTCAAGGAATGTGCTGTCAGTCAAGCTCAGAGATGTTTGTCCACAGAGCAGTTGCAACATTATCGGTTATATGCTGACAGGTTTTCGTATTTTTACTCGTTTGCTTTTAGTACAAATGAACTAATTTTCAAATTCTGGAAGCTATTATCCTATGGCATACATAGCTGTTACATGAGGTGATAAGTGTCATGGGAAAAAGCACGTTTTAATTTTTAACTTTTTCTCTATAGTATTCTAATTCTGCCCATTATGTGTCTTGGTTACACACGTACAACGTTGCATATTATGAATCAGCATTTCTACAAATTTCATTTTATATTTCATGAATCATGTCTAAGGCTAGCACTGATGTAAGAGGTGATTTGGTTGCTGCCTTCTTCATGGCTTTCATTATAGAAAAAGTTCTACTTTATCTTTCCATAAGCATTGGAAACTCTCAGATTAATGTATTTGGGGATTTAAAGTTCACATGTACTTATGATGGCCTTTTCAAAGTTGACTCATGGTTGAATCACTTGAAGCAAGGCCATGTTCACCCTAGTCTTACCATCACACTGTCAATTTTGTGGAGCTCAATCTTGTTGGCCCATCACCATTTCTGTATAATTCTTTTGCGTTAGACATTAGTCACAAACTATCATTGAAGTTTAAGTCTGTGAAAAGTCTCTGCTTTGTATTTGCCACTCATTCCATACGTTTATAATCAATGTTGTTCTCTTTCATTTACTCCAAAAAATATTGGGCTTCAGCCAAGTTCATATCCCACTATGTAAAAAGAAAACTGGAAAATTTTAATCCTGTTGAAATCAACAAGTTGATGCCTTCAAGGTCTCTTCTCACAACCCCCACATACACCTTCCATGCATCACAATCCCTCTCATATAAATTATTATTGTTGCTACGCAGCTTCATACCTCATGATGCCCTTAGAACACATAGGCCTATTTCTCATGACTGCTCTCCAAATAGCAGCATCACTTTCTTTCCCTTCCAAAGACCATAAACCAAAGTTAAGATGCAAACTCCCTCATAACACATGGTATTAGAGACCTTCTGAGTTCTCCTTCATGCCATATTAATACGTGAAGCCATTTAGATTTTGAAATGTGGCTGTACCGGTGACATTGAGAACCTCAAAGTAAAATTTCCTCTGTACTGTAGACATTATATCCCTAGTTTTGGCTACTCTGTTTGACACAACAGTCGTATTTGGATTTTCCTCTTGGTGCACTATTGTCATTCACCCCAACCGCAAGTGTAGAGTCCTCATGTGGCCAAAAAACTACCACACTGATATGGTTGGCCGTGTCTATGGGACCATTCTTGAGAGCGCAGTGAGTGACGAGGTTGAAGCTAGATAGCTACATGCTATGGTACAGGCAGGTTTCAGAGCACATATAAACTTTAAAAATTGAACAATGTAGGTGAGAGTGGGCATATTTGTTTCAAAATTCACACCTATAGTATTTATTGTAGATCCACCTTGAATAAATTCTCCTGAGAATCAAGATCTAAAATGTCCCGTCCCCACCTTGTTTAAATTCATAATTGCCCCAGATTTGTGTGACGTGTCTATTGAAAAGTGAAGGTCTCTCAACCTCTGGATAAGCATATGTTATGGAATAGAATCAAAGGCTGCGGACTTGTCACATTTATTGATGGCCCGTTTCATCACGAGAGGCAGACAATTGTGTATCCTCTGCCAAGAATTGATGACTTGTTGGATCAATTGAACTCATCATTCTATTTCACTTCATTGGATCTAGCATCTGGTTACTGGCAAATTTCCTTGGACAAGATGGGCGCACCCAAGACTGCGTTTTAGACTCCCATGGCTCTGTGTAAGTTTACTGTCATGCCTTTTGGTTTGTCAGATGCACATAGTACATTTCAAAGGATGATCAACATGATTCTGGCAGATTTGGTTGATGAAAGAATGGTAGTGGTATATCTCAATGACATTTGTATCCAGTCCAAAGACTGACCCGAACATTTGTGAGTGTTGAACCAAGTACTACAACGTCTGGAGCAGTGCAATCTCAAGTTGAAGATTAAAAAATGTAAGTGAGCACATACAAAGTTCAAATTTCAGTGGTCGTAATCTCACTGGCTGGAATTGAAAAGAATCCTTTCAGGTTGTGCAGGACTATCCAGTGCCTAATAATGCTAAATAGTTATAGAGATTTTGGGGTAAAGAAGCAATGGTGGTAGATGGGGTTTGAGGCATTAATCTTATCTCTACGAAGTTGTATGAAAGATGGGAAATTAAGGGTCCTAAACTAGCTCCCTTCTCTATCAAACTTGTAGATCAAATGTGCGTCAAGCCAACGAGAATGGTAGCTGACATGTCAGTGAAAATAGCAAGGGTACATTTTGTTATCAATTTTGCGGTAATGGATCTTCTAGACTCACCTGCTGCTTATCGTGTCTTACTGGGCTGGCCCTGGTTATGAGTTGAGCAAGTAATTCATGACTGGGGAACATGCAAATCTAATTTTGGAAGTATAGAACAAGCGATAAAGGTGGACCAGTCCAATGGGTTGTGACACTGATACCACAAAAGTTGAATGATGCTCCTCCACTATAGGTCACATCATCAATTGTCAAGTACCAACTTCCAAGGATAGACAACCATAGGTGTGCAATAGGACTCTCAAGTAGACATTGTACGTTGGGGAGAGGCATTAGCAACAATGGATTGCATGCTTGGATGTCCTTGCTACCACAATGAAGATTCGGAGCCAGGCAAATCGCCAACAAGGAGAGATACCTTGGATACACTGATCACTTTTGATGTGAATATGGTGAACATAGCTTAGACTTCAATAGAATCGGTGGAAGAAAATTACAATGACATTTCATGTGCATTAGTCCTGAAAGATCCTCTGCCAAAAGCATCTGTCACAAAGAAAACCCAGAGGAAACATTGTTGCAATCTAGTGATCAAATGCATTGATCATTTGGATGAAGCTATAAGCTCCCAACCACAACATAGAAATGCATTTAGGATCAGGCGTCAAGATGTTTAATAAAATAGAACACATAGCAGTATCGAGCTAAAAACGAGCTCGAATGTTACTTAACCACCAATATCATAGTTATGTAGTCTTCAAAACCTTCGCCAACTTATTAGGGTCCAATCAGATTTCATTATGCCATTAGAGACTATGGCAAGGGTTCCCAACAAGCAGAAGACCAAAGCCTAGGTCCAGGAGGAAGTGGGAAGGATTTAGGCGCCATGGGACCGTCACCAATTTAGGTCCAAGCCACTATTGGGCACTTTGAATGCCTTGAATATAAATCCAATTTTATTAGAATAAATAAGTGTTGGCATCTTGAACAACACTTGGTTGACTCAATTATGTTGTCACTTAGAAATTAAGGGACTTAGGGCCATAGAATCAAGATAAATTAGTCAGAGGCCTAAAATTCAAGTTAGAATTAAAAAGCTAAAATTGGCAAGTGAATGAGAGGCATTAAACATGTGAGTGCCAAAACCGTCTATCACAAAAAAAACCCAGAGGAAACAACATTGCAATCTAGCGATCACATAAGCATAAACGGGCTATATCCGGTAGCCGAATGCTTACTACTATTATAGGCAAACTCGATCAATGGAAGATACTTCTCCCAATCAGATTGCCGTCGAGAAACATATGCTTGGATGAAGCTATATGCTCCCAACCGCAATAGAGAAATCCATTTAGGATCAAGCGCCAAGATGTTCCAGAACATAGAACACATGGCATTATTGAGTAAAAACGAGCTCAAACATACACAAGTGTTGTGGATGATGTTCTTCTTGCAAGTAGATTAAAGCTGTCTACAATTTTTTACAATGAGGAGGAGGATGAGGAACTTGGATTGCTCGTGAATATCAAAAAGCTTCTTGGATAATGATGCATCCATCAACAAGAGGAGCTTTCCATCAAAAGAAGAAGGCAAAATATACATATAAATCTTATTGGAAAGCCAGGAGACTACTAGCTGATTTCTAACAGGTTTATCACTTGTCTTAATATTCTCAAGCTTTGCATCACATCTTCTTGAGGGATCTCATTTTAATATTCAACAGTCTATCTACAGGTCATATGTTTAGAGTGTCTTGTTTGTGTGAGAAATTGTCAAAAATTGGCAAATCTAGCTTGATTAAACCATGTAAATTAGTACATAGGTGGGTCCCACACACGTGAATCAATGTTGCCACGTGTGTAGGCTACCCTAGATAGGTTAGATATCTTTCATAGGGTTACTTAGGTTTGTTTGGTCATAATTCCTATGTTATAGGGCCAAATTCCTTGAATCATGGAGGCGGTTGATCTACCTACACCAACTTGGCAAAACTCTATTGTCATTGCAAGATGGAGATGAGAAAGTAAATTGACTTATGAAAGGGACTTCTTCTCAACTTTACACTCTTTCAATGATGCGAAAAAGTTTGTCTTTACTGCAAGTCATGTGGGAGCTAGCCCCACTATCAATCCACCAAGTGTCTCTTGAATTGCCATTGCTTGTTGGTGAGGATGTAGATGCCATCAAGAATAGATCTCCTTCATCCTCCTCTTCATATGCAAGGTTTCCTTGTTTGTTCTCCTCCTCTTGTGCTCTTTGCCTCTTGTAGCATTCGGATGCAAAATGCCCCTTCTTTCCACAAAAGAAGCATTTTAGCCTTGACTTGTCCTTTGCCTTTGAACTTGATGCTTGATCATCCTCCTTGGCCTCCTTTGCTTGATCCTTCTTGGATCCCTTGGTCTTCTTCTTGCCCTTGAATGAAGTGTAGGAAAGATGGTGCTGGTACCATTTCTTTGTGTCTAGAATCCTCCAAAAGTATGGATCTAGAAAATGTTCTTTATGTACCATCAATCACCAAAAATAAAAATATGCTAAGTGTTGGTCAACTTGTGAAAAGTGGTTTGGATATCCACTTCAAGCATGGTGTTTGTTCCATTTCGAAGAATGATGTTTGCATAGCAAAGGGGTTTAAACATGGAAGATTGTTTAAATTGGAAGCTTGTGTGGCTATTGAGAATGCAACTAACAATCTTGGTAACAAGAAGCTTGCAAGGATTGAGGAGGAGCATCAAAGAGAAGAAGATTTTGAGCATCAACCTCAAAACCCAAGAGCTCCAAGGAGTACCTCAAAGACAAAGGCAAGTCATCAAATTGCGTGCAATTTTTCCATTCAAGTGTGCACCTTGCAAGGGTGAAGAGCATCGGAGAGTCTACTATCTTTGAATCCTTCTTGGATAGACATGAAGTGGCTTGTTTCTTATCTTTAAGATTGATGATGTTTAGTACTTTATATGACAAGACAATGAAGTTGAATGCTTTCCGATCTACATTTATTGTTGATATAACAATTTCATTGGATAACTATTTTTGTAATAGTTTGTATAGAGTCATAAAAGATGAAACATCATTTGTTTTGGAAATCTTTGTGTCCACATGCTTTGTGCATGATCATGTCAATGTAAGGACCAAAGAAAATCCTACGTCAATGATAGGAGTAATGGAAGTTTGTTGCTTTTCAAGGAGAGATTGTAGAATCTACATGTATTCCACCAAAGAAGTTGTCAATGGTGGAAATATGGTCTAGAAGCATGTATGGAGCAGCACCTTATCCAAGTCATTGATGGTTTGGAGTCAAGTCAAGTGGAGGAGCAAGCTCAAGACCCAAGGACTCCAAGAAGAACCTTGAATAACAAGATGGAGCCATCAAGGCTCACCCATATGAATCAAGCAAGGCAAGTTGGATTTGGCAACATTCTTTATGCACTTAATAACCTAATTGATATACCATCAAGTGCACAAAATGCCTTGGGATTCAAAGCTTGGCATGATGTATAGTTTTGAAGTGTGCAACATGTATATAGACACATTTTTGGAACATCTTGTAAGGGATCCTTTAAGAGGTGGTGAAAGATCCTTCATGGACATCATTCTCTATTGGAGTCTCAAAAATTCCTTGTTTGTAGCTGGATTTTTTAAGAAACTTCTAAAGTATTCATGCATCAAGCAAAGAGAGTTGTAGATAGATCAAGCTAAATTTGAGGAGTGTGAAAAATTGTCAAAAATTGGCAAATCTAGCTTGATTAAACCATGTAAATTAGTACATAGCAGGTCCCACACACGTGAATCAATGTTGCCACGTGTGTAGGCTACCCTAGATAGGTTAGATATCATTCATAGGGTTACTTAGGTTTGTTTGGTCATAATTCCTAAATTATAGGGCCAAATTCCTTGAATCATGGAGGTGGTTGGTCTACCTAGCCACCAACTTGGCAAAACTCTAGGGTTAGGAAAGATTGACAAATTAGGGCAAAAATGTCAATCATCTTCCTTATTACATGCTGGATTTTCACCTAACTTGAGAGGAGAAGAGCCCTATTGTACATACAATCCATCATTCCATAGTGAGGAGATAGAATATTTTTGGGAGCTCGTTGGCAAACTCGACCTTCTACACTATATACTTTAATTTCTTTTGGATCCAAGCAAAAACTAAGTGTTCTTAACAACATTTGTTGTCTACAGGCCGTACTGTGTACTATACCACACTTGTGTGGGGTGACATCACTTTTGATTAATGATTTTAGATTGCTCTTGCTTGATGCATGTAAAATTGTCAATCTAGATCTCAATTTTGTGTGTCTAGTTTGCATTTGTTTTATGATCAATCAATCAATCCCTCTTGTGAGTCATTAATAGACTCAAGTAGGGTCCAAAGTACTGTACTTTGACAGTTTGGGGTCAAGTTATTACAAGACACATTTATGGATTTGGGTGCCATTGGAATCTTGATGCTACCTTGATATTTGGACTTGGGCTAATTACATAACCTGCATATTGCCTTGGGATAGCTTCGCTTTTACTCACACCAATCACATGTAGAGATAGGTCGCTTCTAGGGGATGCTTTACATTTTTAAGTGGCATAGAAAGCTGTATGGCTTAATAAAATTTCCATGATGGTATAGAAATAGAATTGCTATCCCTTTTTGTTCAAAGGTTCTCTTGCCTGTACCTCTCTACATTCCAGGGTTCTCTTGCCTGTGAAGACAGTTTTATGCACATGTTATTTTCTCTATGTGATCATACGTTACTTCTAATGTATATACAATATGGGTTGGTTACTTGTGTATGCAGCAAGCTGTTGAGATTGGTTTCAACAAGAAGTGCCAACAATAGGTTGGAAGGAATTCAGGAAGAACTCATGAGGTAGGATGTATGCATATCATGAGGTAAGCGCTTAGCATCTCATGTTTGTCAACCAAGAAATTTTAACATTTTATGGCATCAAGATGTAAGAAAAATTGATGGGTGCATAATGGATGTAGTTATATAAGAGATCATTTGGTTGGTTGAAGAATAAATGATTGGGTAGGTGTGTGACATTTTAATTTTTTAAAAAAATCAAGCAAAATTGCAAACACAAATAAAAGTAAAAGCATAATGCTTTTCATCTTTTTGTAAAAGTGGAAACCTACGTTTGTTCTCCTTATTGGCAAAGGATTATAAAGGTAGAAACTCATGATAGTAATTTCAACCAACATGTTGTCACAATCAAGAGTACAAAATAACATCATTTGTGGTTTCTCCAACATTAACTTGAGATGGCATTTCTCTAGTTTTGAATAACAAACATATATTTGTTGTTAACGTATAGATATACTATTGAATGTGTAAGGAAATTGCTATGCTGTTGGAAGCATGTTAATGGGATGGGTTTCTGCTGCTCAACCCCTTGCAAGTCAAAGATATAAAAAGTTTGTGTTTAAAAGAGAAAACCCTTGTTCAAAGGATTTGATTTTTAGACTTGATACATGGTTTGCTGGTGCCTTCTGACATGACACATGAAAGTAGAATAGGTTTATAATGGAAACATCTCAAAATTGTGACCTTTCACTGCTAAGGAGGCCAGTTGCATTTCTCACAACATGACTCAATCAACTAGCTTAAAATTGGTCCAACTTTTATTCCTAGAAAAGCCTGAAATACAAATTATAGTTAAGCTTGTCAAATAAAGCACTGAGGTGTTCTATTGAGCTCTCAGAAGTCGGGCAATAAGCGCAATGATCCTACTATGCTTCTTGAGTTGATTGTCTAATCAAATTTTGATGATCAAAATTTCTTGGCTTCTACTACAAGTTCATACTCTTTGTATATACAATTTGAATTAGAGAATTTTTTTTTAAATTCAATCTTGTAAACAATGCATTTACTCTAACTAAGTCTTTACAAAACTAGGCAGTTAAAGCTTTTGTCTTCTAAACTAAAGTGAGATAACTAATAGTGGTGACTTTCTATTTGAAAAATCGCGATCATATAACAATTAGGTAAAGAAAATGCTCCATTGTGAGTGGTATCATGAAAATTTTGATTAAGGTTCAACAATCACTTGAATTGAGAATCTATTCGAGTTTCTTTGAATTTTGTTCAAACATCCTCTAACATTCCCCAAATGGTCTCAAAACATGCTCAATTTTGATCTGAATTTTGTTCAAATGTTCCTCGAATTTCAAAATGTTTGGACCCGATTCTTACCTTCTTTGCTCTGTCTCGAATATTCATGTATTTTTATAAACTGTTCAAGTAGCTTATGTATGAATGAGTAGAAGTTCTTAGAGGATAAAAATACGTGAGTAGGAATAAGATTAACTCCATCAAATTTGTCACTGGTAGGCCAAATTATCAAAAATCCACCATAGCCAAAGCTTTAGTCCAATTTACCACATTGATTTGCGAATCATCACCCATGACAATCATTCTCTAGTGATGTGACTGACGTCCACCTTTTGTTGTTGAACTTGCCAACTTGCCAAATTTTAGTTTTGTTCCTAAAAGTTGTTGTTGTTTAAATCAGTCTAATATTGATTCTGCAAAATTTGCTTAAATGAGTGAAAGACCTTGCTGAGTAATATTGGCCAGTCATGAAGGTTCTGAACTTTTCACTTATTAGTTGATGATTGGATCTTGACTAATTAAGCTAATTTTGTGTGTCAGGAAATCAATATGGCAGATGATAATGCAAATGCAGCTCTCGATGGTTAGGTGCCAATGCCTACCTATCTACAAATTTGCCAGTCGTTAAGCCAAGTGCTTAATGAAATAAACAACAGGAGCACTTTAAGGGATCAACAAATGGAAGTAATGTTGAATCAAGTGAAAACTTTATCCGCACCGAATTTGGGCTTTCAGCCTGAACCTTTTTCGGAGGAAAAGAAAGAGAAAAAAACTTGAAGTTGTAGATGATTGGTTAACCAAGTGGACCGGCTATTTCAATCTACACGGAATTCCTGAAGAAAAAAAGATTGAGAGTGTTATTCTGTTCTTCCGTGGGAAAGCTTCGTCGCGCGTGATCTGCAACCAAATGGGATGAGTTTATGGAAGTGTTCAGAAAGTCGTTTGTGGTTGTAGGCGACTCAGATTTCTACCAAAGATTTGTTAACTGCAAAATGGGTACTCGGAGTTTGGACTCGTACCTGCAAGATTTTATGGATTTATGGAATAAAGTTCCCTCATTCGATGCAAAAC
Organism: Diphasiastrum complanatum; assembly: GCA_029204225.1. Lineage (NCBI taxonomy): Eukaryota > Viridiplantae > Streptophyta > Lycopodiopsida > Lycopodiales > Lycopodiaceae > Diphasiastrum > Diphasiastrum complanatum. The sequence goes on from MU831782.1 coordinate 12,886, forward strand.
TGGCACTGTGGCAGTTTATCCTAGGTCTGCCTGTAGATTATCAGAATGAGTGCAAGCGTAATGTGCCTCAAACTTTCGACGACGTCGTACGAGTCGCGAAAGGATTTCACAGTGGTGGCATTTAGGAAGCGATTACAGGCTAATCCATCTGGATCATCCGGAACCAGCCAGAATAAAGGAAAGAAAAGAGTTCGTGGGAATAATAAATCCAAGTATTTCGACGAACTGGATCAAGCTGCATCTGAGTTTAGACCAAAGAAACATTTGTCCCGGAAAAAGGCTAGAAGGACCAATGTGTGTTTCCATTGTAGTAAGCCTGGACATGTTATGAAATTCTGTCCAGAGTGAAAGAAAGGTGCAGCTCAAGTGATTGAGATGCCAGGTAAAGAAAATCTTAAGTTGGAAATTAATAAGGTTAATTGTGAGTGTCATTGTTCTTTTAGTACTACTTCATTCTTGCCAAATGATTTATTTCGTTTGAAAGGCACTGTTAATGGACATGAGGTTAGTATTTTAGTGGACAGTGGATCTACTCATAATTTCATTAACTCTGGTCTTGTGCAGAAACTCGGCCTGAAAACTGAAGCCAGTAACCATAGATATCGAGTATATCTAGCTTCAGGTGCGGAGTTGGAGACGTGGGATGTTAAAGTTCCAAGACTTCCAGTTTGGATCCAAGATTATAGAGAGTTAATAGATTTCCATGTTTTAGATTTAGAACGTACGGACATAATTCTAGGATACGAGTGGTTATTTGATAAGCATGCTGAGATAGATTTTGCAAAGCATGTTCTCTCTTTTCAGGAGGGTAAAGAAATAGTTACGTTATTTGGAGACCAATATGTACATCCATCTGGGATGAGTTCATTTGCTGATGTAATGGAAATTTTTGATTCGCAGTATGAAGCTTATTCTTTATTTGCTAAGCCAATTTTGGATTTATCTGAAATGCATCTTAGTAGTTGTGAATTGTCAAAGATTCTTAACTCTGTAGACTCAGATCAGGAGCAAATTGAGAAGAATAAGAAATTGTTTGAATTTAAAGATGTATTTCCACAAGAATTACCTCCTGGAATACCGCCGTCCAGATCGGTAGACCATAAGATAGAGTTAATTCCTGGTAGTCACCCTATCTCTAGACAACCTTACAGGTTCTCTCAGAAAGAAGATGGGGTGCTCCTGTCTTCAGGTTGTGTGTGGACTACAAGGGATTGAATAAGGTAACTATTAAAAATAAATATCCTTTGCCTCATATGGATGATCCGGTAGATCGATTAGGTGGAGCTAAATACTTCACAAAGATGGATCTTAGAACCGGATATCATCAGATTAGGATTCATCCGAATGATGTGCAAAAGACAGGTTTTCGGACGAGATTCGGTCATTATGAATTTCTTGTGCTTCCTTTTGGGTTGACGAATGCACGAGCTACGTTCCAACAGATGATGAACGATCTTTCGTCCATATCTAGGGAAGTGTGTGGTTGTATTCTTAGATGACATTCGTAGGACACTTAAGGAGCATTTGAGTCATCTTAAGACTGTCTTAGATATTCTCAGACGAGAGAAACTTTATGCTAAGGAATCTAAATGTGAAGTAGAATTATGTCCGTATGTGAAACATGGAAATCTATTAACTCTCTATAATCTTGGATCCAAACTGGAAGTCTTGAAACTTTAACATCCCACGTCTCCAACTCCACACCTGAAGCTAGATATACTCGATATCTATGGTTACTGGCTTCAGTTTTCAGGCCGAGTTTCTGCACAAGACCAGAGTTAATGAAATTATGAGTAGATCCACTGTCCACTAAAATACTAACTTCATGTCCATTAACAGTGCCTTTCAAATGAAATAAATCATATGCCAAGAATGAAGTAGTACCAAAAGAACAATCACACTCACAATTAACCTTATTAATTTCCAACTTAAGATTTTCTTTACTTGGCATCTCAATCACTTGAGCTGCGCCTTTCTTTCACTCTGGGCAGAATTTCATAACATGTCCAGGCTTACTACAATGGAAACACACATTGGTCCTTCTAGCCTTTTTCCGGGACAAATGTTTCTTTTGTCTAAACTCAGATGCAGCTTGATCCAGTTCGTCGAAATACTTGGATTTTTTATTCCCTGCTGGTTCCGGATGATCCAGATGGATTAGCGTGTAATCGCTTCCTAAATGCCACCATTGTGAAATCCTTTCGCGACTCGTACGACGTCGTCGAAAGTTTGAAGCACATTACGCTTGCGCTCATTCTGATAATCTACAGGCAGACCTAGGATAAACTGCCACAGTGCCAGTTTTGCATCGAATGAGGGAACTTTATTCCATAAATCCATAAAATCTTGCAGGTACGAGTCCAAACTCCGAGTACCCATTTTGCAGTTAACAAATCTTTGGTAGAAATCTGAGTCGTCTACAACCACAAACGACTTTCTGGACACTTCCATAAACTCATCCCATGTGGTAGGTTTTGGTTGCAGATCTTGCGCGACGAAGCTTTCCCACGGAAGAACAAAATAACACTCAATCTTTTCTTCTTCAAGAATTCCGTGTAGATTAAAATAGCCGGTCCGCTTGGTTAACCAATCATCTACAACTTCGGGTTTTTTCTCTTTCTTCTCCCCCAAAAAAGGTTCATGCTGAAAGCCCAAATTCGGTGCGGATAAAGTTTTCACTTGATTCAACATTACTTCCATTTGTTGATCCCTTAAAGTGCTTCTGTTGTTTATTTCATTAAGCGCTTGGCTTAACGACTGGCAAATTTGTAGATAGGTAGGCATTGGCACCTGACCATCGAGAGCTGCATTTGCATTATCATCTGCCATATTGATTTCCTGACACGCAAAATTAGCTTAATTAGTCAAGATCCAATCATCAACTTATAAGTGAAAAGTTCAAAACCTTCATGACTGGCCGATGTTACTCAGCAAGGTCTTTCAGTCATTTAAGCAAATTTTGCAGAATCATTATTAGGCTAATTTAAACAACTTTTAGGACCAAAACTAAAATTTGGCAAGCTGGCAGGTTCAACAACAAACATCCATTCTGATGAGGAATCAGAAGGTGGACGTCAGTTACGTCACTAGAGGATGATTGTCATGCGTGATGATTCGCAAATCAATGTGGTAAATTGGACTAAAGCTTTGGCTATGGTGGATTTTGGATAATTTGGCCTACCAGTGACAAATTTGATGGAGTTAATCTTACTCCTACTCACGTAATTTTATCCTCTAAGAACTTCTACTCATTCATACATAAGCTACTTGAACAGTTTATACAAATACACGAATATTCGAGACAGAGCAAAGAAGGTATGAATTGGGTCCAAACATTTTGAAATTCGAGCAATATTTGAAAAATTTCAGATCAAAATTGAGCATGTTTTGAGGCCATTTGGGGAATGTTAGGTATTGAAGAAAAACATATTTTTCATTCATGATTCAATGATCTTATTGCAATACGCTTTCAAGTAGTTTCATTATATAGATGCGCTTGCTACGTATACTTGTGATTTTACTATTTGTATTTTTATGGTGATTGTGTACGGAATGCTTGATTTACACTTGTCTAAGTCGGAACCATTTAATTCTATTGATTAATGTCCAAGTATCAAATCAAAAAATGCATGGCTGCCATAGACACCTAAATTATTCGCATTTCTCATGTTTATCTTAGATGCCTACATATGAAATTTGATAGAAGTCAAAGGAATGATAATGAACTAACTAGCAACTATCGAATCAATTCGAACAAATAATTTCATCCCCCCTTTTTGGGGAGGCAAGCAATTTCTACCACAAGCTTGTCAAGATAGATTCTCAGCAAAATTCTCCAATGATGTCACACCATGTAGAGTGAACAATGAAGAAGATAAGAGTGAAGGCCATCAAGAACATATATTTCTTTTTATAATGGACCTAGAGGCTTTACCACCAAAAGCCACTTTAGGGCATTTGTAATGAATCTCTCATCGAATCTCTTTAAGTGTTCACCTTAGGGGAAGGACAAGAGTATTTTCACAGAGCTATCTGAACTAAATCCTATGCACACCAAATATCCACTTTATTGATTTCTATTGAAAGTACATATCAAGATCCTAGCATAAACACATAAGAGCAATATTGCTAAGTCTCCTCCCAACCACCTGTGCTGCATAGTTGAAAGATGAGGCATACTCAAGAGGCTCCCCCTCTTAAGCTCCCACGCCTTCCTGCCTCAAGCACCGCACCCACTCGACCTTGACGTGTCCTACATTGACACATGACATACTCCATACACAGCTGACATGCCACTTGGCAGTACCGACACATAGGCAAGTGACGTTTGACATGTGCCACTCATACACTGGACCAAGTAACCAATGAGCATATGACACGTGTCCCATTGACCGGCAAGTCTCCTACTCTTTAGGAGGTTAGTTCAGCAGCCTCTAAATTAAGACCCAATAGCACATACCAAATACAAATAGGCCAACAAGTTAACCAAAACTCGCTATTTACATTTTCTTACGAAACAACACTGTCCAGGGTGAGCCATTTCAATATTTACAATTTAAAAAGCCAATGTGTTCACACTAAGGCAAGAATATAAGTACATGAGATTGTTTCCCTCCTCAAGGAACATTGTCTGCGATAGTTAAAATAAGGGTACTCCCAGGTAGCATCGGTGAGAGGTTTACGCTTAACTATTTTTCAAGGTCCACAATAGCGCATAGATAACTTATAGCACTTCCCTGTCTTTAGAGAAGGTGAGTCCTTTGGAATCAGGAAAAACACCAGGTCTCCTTCCTTGAACTATCTTGATGTGCGATCTCGATCAACGAATGTCTTTGCACGATCCATCACGGGTTTCTAACTCAAGCATATGTATCATGTGAGTTAGAAAATCTACAACACTAGTTACTCTTTGAGGCATTCCTACAGTTATTGGGCTGGCTGGCCTAAAACCATAGTTCAACACGAAATGACTCATCTTAGTAGAAACATTCTTTTTTATCATTATAAGCAAAATCCAACAATGGCAAATACTTTTCTCATTGCGTTTGCTTAATATGTATGCTCTAAGCATGTTCTCTATGGTTTTGGTTAACTCTCTTAGTTTGACCATCCGTTAATATTACTCATTCTCAACTGCACCTCAAGCTTATCCATTACGGAAGTCCAAAAATGACCTATAAAGTGTGTATCTCTATCAGATATATGGATGATGGTAACCCATGAATTCTGAATACATACCGTATGAATAGATCAACTCCCCCCACCCCAAGTGCATCTATCTTTTTATGGGTTGATATGAAATGAGCTTTTTTCGCGAGTCTGTCAACCACAACCATTATGACATCATGTTGAAGTTGCGTACGAGGCATGTAAGGCTTCCGCATCGCGTGCCAACACATCCCTAAAACAACATCGAAGCGTGCCAAACAAGTCATCTCAAAATCGAACTCTTTAGAATAACTCTGAATAGTTAAGGGCATACTCACAACCCTCGTGTCCCAAATCTGTGTACCCTTTCCATCAGCCATCTCGACTGTGTATTGGTACTTGGATGATTGTGTGCTCGCTCTTAACTTCTTAACAAGAATTAATGACATTATGTGAGGTCCCAATGTCAAATAAAACTAAAATATATTACCACAAAGCTGTCCACTCATAACTATCAAAGAGGTGTTAGAAAATTCAAAATTGATACCCATCTTGTGCGGCTTTTGACAATGTCATTGGAGGAGCCATGGCCACTTTCCGCACCATAGAAACATTCATCAACCGAAGAACATCATGATGAGCTTCTTGCTGAATCTCTTCAATTCTCTTGTACTTCCGTTGGCTGCTGTTGCTGCTCTACTTGAAGGCTAAAGGTGGTTCTCAATCTGATTACGTGGACATTTATTCCACCTATGTGTCCCAAGTATCCAAAGCATAAATTCTCTCTTTTTGCTTGCTCTTGGTCCTGTAGCAATGTCTCTCTGTATTGATCAACATACTCTTGAACTAGCCAATTCCCTTGCTTGAGTCCTATCCACTGTTGCATGTGCTCGATTCTTCTCATCAAGAGGCACCCAATTCTGTACAAATATATGTTGAAATGCCTCCCATGAATGTGGTACAAGGCCATCTTTTTCAACTTTCCTCCATTCATGTGCTGATTCCTGTAACCAATAAGTAGCTTTAGCAATCATCTTTGAATCATTGGTAACACCACACACTCCAAAGGCCTTTTTCCATTTCAGCAACCAGTTTTCCATTGCATGTGTAGTTCTTACAGCTGTTGCCCTTGTAAGAACTTGAGGTTTCAAGCTCTTGATGGATGACAACTTACGCTTCCTGCCAAATCCACATCTTTTTCACTTGAACCAGGCTCACCACATAAATTCCTCGTGCCTAGGATCTGCTTTAACATCAGTGCCATGCCATCAACCTTGGCAGAAAGTGCATCAATCCTTTGAGAATCATGAATAGTATGACTAGAGGATGCCATATCAAAAGATTAGCCAGAAAAAGTGAAGCAATTCGCAAAACTGTGCAAAAACCAGCAACAAAAGCTTTTGAAACAAAGCACAAACAAGCTTCTTTCACCCCAAACTAGCTACATAGAGGGACTACTCCGAATTCCTAAAAGAAATGGATAGAATAGATCTTTTACGGCTAAAATCTAGCAACATACAAATTATTTTCCTTCAAAAATCAACAAACAAGGGTTTGAAATTGACAATCAGCAAAAGTAAGGAAAAATCACTGAATAGGAAGCGATAGGCTTTATCCCACTAGTGACCTATTCTCAGTGAGTTATGTGATGCGAGTAACATATGTGGATTTTGGGAGGAATATGCCGGATTAGAGAGTATGTTTATGTATTGGATCATGGTGAGATATTTTGGTTATGTACACCTTAATCTAAACTAGTCAGTGAGCATAGACATATGAACAAGTAATGTGCGGAACAATTACTTGCAAGTTAATGATTCTTTCGTAATCATTATCAATTGACTTGAGTAGTTGGATTACTCCTAGTTAAAAGTTAATTGATTAAATAAGCAGTGTGAAGAAAATTCACCAGGAACTGTTTTGTTTTGATCTATATTGCTTATAAGACACATGCTTTGTGAATCATTGGGATTCATCAATAAAAGGTATGTGCATAGAATATAGGAAGTTCTTGGTTTAGAGTATTTCTCAATTTGAGAATATACTCTAAGTTATTGACTGTATCCTAGTGAGCTCATATTGGATGACAAAGTTTGGAGTACCATCGTCACTGTTAGCTTAAGTTGCTGTACTTCGAGTCTTATGGCATCCACCTCAGCTTTTAGATACCTCTCAAATGCCTGCCTTGGTTTGTAGATAGCATCTGCAGAAAGAGCATCTTTGGTAGATGAGGAGGCAGCAGATGGAGAAAGACACAAGAAGTAATGGCAGACGAAGGGACAACAATATGTTTGTAGGTAGTGCTGCTGCTACTTTGCTACTGTTGCTTGTGTGGCTACTGCATTGTTAGCAGTTTCTGCTACCGATGATGAACCTGCTGTTAGCAATGGACCCAGTTCTGCTGCCAACGATGAATCCTCATTTGCTGCCAGCGATGGAGACTGCTGCTGGTGTTGGAGGTGGCTTGCCAGCGATAAAAGTGGAGAGCGGAGGTCCCCACCCCCCCGTTTACGTGGAGCCATAGAGATGGAGGAGGATGGGCAAGAAGTGGCCTAGGGGGTTATATATATATATATATATATATATATATATATATATAGAGAGAGAGAGAGAGAGAGAGAGAGAGAGAGAGAGAGAGAGAGAGAGAGAGAGAGAGTGAGTGAGTGAGTGCAAATTCAGCCAAAACTATATGATGCGGAATTGAAGGCTTCCCACGTATAAGCTTAGATAACATGGCTACTTGGATACGAAATATATTAGCCCAATCTGAACTAGAAAGTCCTGTATCAAATGATAAAGCATCTCTGATATGTCTGTGGAAGTAATATCTTAATATTGACTAATGAGGCCTTACCCTTCCCAAGTCTACATGTGGTAGCGTGTCTCATACTAAAAACAAGTCTTGTATAAAAGAGCACCCAGTTAATTGTATGTGGAATCAAACTCTGCACGTGTACGACCAAGTGAAAAAGGAAGGATCTAGATTTACTGAAGACCATAACTTTTGTCTTCTGAACATTCACCACAAGGTCCCAATTCTACAAAAGGAACCCTAAGTGTTCAGATGTCTCAATAACCCCTCCATGGAAGATGAAAGCAATACAAATTGTCATCAACATACAAAAGGATGAAAATAAGGCTATCATGTACCTTGCAACCAGTAACACCAACCTATGATATAATATTCCAGTTCATTAGATATAAAGACCAAATAACATAGGAGAAAGAGAAAATCTTTCTTTTACCCCAATGGGTTTAGGAATAAGCTCTGAAATGCTAGTCTTTTTTCTGAAGCAACCAAAAACCCTTTGGTACAAGGCCATAACTGCAAGAATTGTGCCTTGAGAAAACTGAAGGTCTCTTAACCTCTCTAACAAAAACATGTTGTGGTAGAGAATCAAAAGCTCGCTTGAATTTCATAGCATGAACTCTTCTAGACTTTGCATCTTTGCTAACTGCACCCTGTAGAATAACACCTTCAAGCTTAGTAATGACATTGCCAACCATATATATATATGTGTTTTATATATCTATGTATGTCTGTATGTATATATATTTGTATTATATACATGTAGAGAGAGAGAGAGAGAGAGAGAGAGAGAGAGAGAGAGAGAGAGAGAGAGAGAGAAAGAGAGATTTCAAATTGCTTGTAGGAATTTTTTTTATCTAGCTTTCATATATATATGCTTCTAGTGTATTATCGATGAGGCTCGGGGTCTAACTATTGCTTATTATGCAGTTTTACTGTGCCTCGTGAGCTTAGTGGACTAGGGCAGACTGAGCCGTGGGCTATTCAACTTTTGCAAAATTTTGTCGCAAAAGGCCATTCTTCAAATGGGCTTTGGGAGAATATCAGAATGGAGGTCGTTATCCGAGATGCTCAGTCTATTGCTTTCTAAGGTTCTTTTATTTCAAATGAGAGGATCAAGTGCAAGAGTCATGGTAGTTCATAAGATTTCTATAATGAACGTTTGAAAGTTATCACAATCTTCTATCATGATGCATTCCATTTCGGTACAAGCCCTTGAATAAAAAAAGTTAGCACATACATTTTTTATTATCTAGAACAATTTTAATTGATTTTTATCATATTTTGACACCAAAAGTACATCCTCCATTCATCAAATGTGTTCTTGGACATTTATATGCTTTGCTTTACGTATTAAAAATAAACAGTAATGGCCTTTGTGGCACTAAACTGGGAGATTTAATCAACTGTAGTAAGCATTCTTAAATCTCGTAAGAGTTGGGTCTCAGAGGCATGGAGCTCAAACATTAAGATGAAGCTAGACTGTCCAAAGACCAGCTATGAACTTCAGGAGCCTTGGAGTTTAAAATTGTGAGCAGCAGTTTTGTCACTCACAATTTTTGCCTGGTATTTGTGACTCACAATTTGTCTGGATTTTACCAACTATTATCAGTGTTACACTTTGTAGACAACAATGTGATACAACCATTCCAAAGATGATAGTGGGCTGCTGGGAGACGGCGTATTGCAGCCAGGGTTTAAGTTTTAGGGTCCGGGCTTAAAGTTGTAGCATAAGTAATTAGTAAGCTATTGGGGTTCATTCGGGGAGAAACCGATCTCATCCTACAAGACATAGTAGTGTGTGGGTTTAGGGTTTAGGGTTTAGAGTTTAGGGTTTGGAGCATAAGTAATTCGTAAGCTGTTGAGGTTCATCCGGGGAGAAACCGATCTCATCCTATAAGACATAGTAGTGTGTAGGTTTAGGGTTTAAGCTTAGAGAGGCAGGATAGTAAACATCACTGGAAAAATTTATCCAAGAAAATTATGTGGTCAAGCATAGCTTGAGTAGCTTGCATAGCTTGATCTTGGCCAGGAGCTCTGTATCTAGCACCTTTCTGAAATTTCTTCAGCATCCTTGAACACACTACGTTGGGTCTCAACATATTTCTCAGCTTCAAGCCATCTGCATAGTCTAGCTCCGCTTTTTCTTGGTACTCCAAGACCTTCACTTCCTCGACAGGAAAATCCACTGATTGGAAATAGGTGTTGTCTCTGAAATCACTCTAAAAACGTTTGACGTGGATTTGAAGGAGCAATTAATGAATTTATAGATAAAATTTGCAGAGTCTGTGTTGTTGTAATGAGCAGATCTTTCACTAATCAGAATGAAAAATAGCTCACTTGTGTATGTACCTTTTTCATGGAGAAGTAAAACTGCAATTCTCAAGAAAGCTTCTGCAGCAGAACATTTTTGTTTGCATGTTCTTATGCAATTCTGGAAGTGGAGTCCGAACTGGTCCTTCTTGAGATGCTGAGCATTCACTTCACCCAAAAATCTTCTGGCCTTGAGCTTGATCCTGCATGCAGTTTACGTAGTTGTGCCAAAGATAGGACGCCCGATTTTGCACCCTAGATTTCCACATGCACTGGAAAGACCTTTTTGACCATTGCTTTCTTACAAATCATGGGTAAGAAAGCAATGGTCAAAAAGGTCTTTCTAGTGCCGTGGGAAATCTAGGGTGCGAAATCGGGCGACTTATCTTTGGCACAACTACGTAAACTGCATGCAGGATCAAGCTCAAGACCAGAAGATTTTTGGGTGAAGTAAATGCTCAGCATCTCAAGTATCCAGGTGAAATGGGTATTGATCATTGTCCCCAGAAGGCAAAAAATGTGAATCTGGTTGACCTGAACCTTGGATAACGAACTGTACAAAATGAAAATCCTCTAACCCTAAACCTTGGATAACAGACCTTGGATAAAGGAGGCTTTGTTAGCTAGGATGAAAGAGAAGTTCTAGAAAACTTGTCTGGTATTTGTGACTCACAATTTTTTTGAAACTTATGCCCAGACAGCATAAGGCACTTGGATTACCTGAGAAGACGTGTACAAATAATCGAATGAAGCTAGAGGCCTCATTGACAGGGATATGTATTGATCCCTATCTGTCCTTAGATTGGTTTGATGTCTAAGGAAAGTAAATTTGGAGGATTCCTGCTGTGGCACGACGTGCAATTTTCCGAGCATTGAGAATTGGTCAAAAGCACAAGGTCTTTATTTATCGCCTTGTGGCAGAAATAAATGCAGAGAAAAATATTGAGAAGGCTTCAACTCACAAAGAGTGGCTCTCAAAAATTCTCATCCTGCGATTTTATCATCCCATTCTATTCGGCTGCAGCCGTGACAGAATTCATGTTTCCTTTCAGTGTTGCTATTGGAGTTCGCCCAAAACCCTAAACCGATCTCATCAAATAAGACAACACTGTGTAGGTCTTCTAGTTCCCTATGGTGAATGACACTGTTTTGTTTAGTAATTAGTAAGCTGTTGAAGTTCATCCGGGGAGCGCATCGTTTATTATCCGCCAAAGAGAGAGATATAGCGAGAGCACGAGATAGAGTTCTCCGGTCAAAAATATAAATAGTTTGCTCTTTCATGCCCGATTCTGTGGTATTTCAGTTATGGGAGGCATGGGTAGTGGTTAGGTTTGTTGCAAATTTTTCTGGGGATGTGGGACCGTGAGAGGAGGGGCTTGTATGTTTTTTTTTTGAAAAAAAAAAAATTTGAAAAATGCCGGACGCGTCCGGACCCGGACGCACCCCTGAGGCATCCGCGTCCGGACGTGGACGCGTCCACGCCCAGCCCCCGCTTGCTTAGATATATATGTGTGTGTGTGTGTATAATTGTAGCATTTCACATTCCACAACACACGTCCCGAATAGTCAACAAATTTGTGACCCAGATCACAGCGTTGTTTCTCTTCAAAAAAAAGACCATGTCTGGAATTTTTTTGGTAATTTTCTTAGTTAGCTAATTTGGTTTCACTCGAAGCATAAAACTAATCATCTCATGTGATTTACTTTCACAAGGACATTTTGACAATCAATGACTAAGCATAGTTGTAGCAAATTGCAATTTGCTGGGTTCGCGGTTCGCCGATTTTGAGAATTGTGATTCTGAGAATCGCGATTCTGAACCGTGAATCGTCAAAAATTGTAATTTTTTTTGGAAAAATACCTTGTGGCTGAAATTTTTTCAGCGGAGCAATGGTCAAATCAACATTTTGCCTCTCATAAGTGCAGTAGATAGGGCACAAACAGATAAAGTCAGTAGCTGTTTGGTAATTTTGGTTGTTATTTGCTCTGGTTCTCAGTAATTGTTGATGGCAAATGCTACAGTTTGGGCTAAAAAACGAGTCTGGAATTTTTCTGAATCGCAGTGCATCTATGTGACTAAGCATATAAATTCCAATTTTCTCAATGAACACTTTTCTAGAACTTGCCATTTTGCTTTAAGATTTGTATAGTTGCTTTTTGTACAATGGATACAAACACATAGATAAAATAGATTATTTAGAACTGATAAGATCTGAAGGCTTAGAAGTTTCCAACGAGATAGACATGAATCATCTGATGTGTTGCTATTGGTTGGTTTGTATACACTGACTGGAAGTATTCTGCACAGTGAGCTACTACATAGAGGCTGGAAACATGACCATAGAAATTGCAGATTTGTACGAGAAATCCAAGAAAAACTGATGTTTGCGTGTATATAAAGCAATCTTGGAATGTTCTTGCTGCAAGGAGGAAGATAAAAGAAAGCGACCATGAAACAGAGATATCACAATGAATCTATTTTTTGTTCACTTGCTTTCTCCATGCCCATTCTAGAGATGTGGAAAGATGATGGAAGTGTTTTCTTGATTGGTTATGATACTTTGCTAAAAGATTTCAAGCCAAAGGGAAAATAAACAAGTTAAATATTTTTTTTCCTTTTTTGCGATTCACATAATCCTGATTATACCTTTTGGATCATGTTCCAGATCAGGGTTTGCAACCATGATATACATACATACATACAAGTGTGTGTGTGTGTGTGTGAATTTGAATTCATATCCATCATTGATTGTGATTCTGTCACGCTTTGATAATGATTCTCTTTGTTATATTATTTGTAGTTTATCGTATGAATCTATGATGCAATCACGATTTCATGGGTTTACTTATTCACAATTTTTAGAGACAATATTCTACGTTTGTAACTACTTTTGTTGAGAGTTTCTCAAATTTTTTCATTTTTGAAGTCATGTGGTAAGGTGATTCTTTGATAAGCAACAACATTTTCACAAATCTTATGTTTCAAAAAATCTTACCCTTGACTTAGATTTGCATGTATCAAAGTGGTGGCATTCTTGTTGCTCATAACTTCATCAAGCCATGCGCACGAGTGCAAGCAACAATCGTGGAAAATATTTTTGTGAAAAAGATCGTTTCAAATTGTGCGACAGTAATTTTCCAGGTCTGATTCAATGAAGCCAATCCAAGAATTATACAAGGCAGAAGCTTTCTTTTGCAAAGTAGATATGATCCCTACATGTATCACGTGTTAGAAGTCATGTATAGGGGAAGAGTCGTGTTAAGAATAATACCAACCTAGCAAAATAAAGGGGAAAGTGTAAAATATTTGAGGGAAAAAAACTCTTTTCATTTTGAATTTTCGGTACTTTTGTCACATGTAGATACTTTTCTAAAATAAAAATAATGGCCCTAAAAAATCATTTGTATAACTCCACTAAGTTTTGATTTTAGTGAAATTTCTCTCTTTGTTTTTTAAAATCCATACCTTAATCTAATAACTAAGATTGAACCTAATCAAATGCATCAGATATGACTTTTCTTCTTCATTGCACCGTTCCCTTTAACAACCTACAAATTAGCTAATGACTTCGTAACGTGGAGGTATTTCCTATGAATGCAAAGGAATCCCTAACTATATGGATGGGTTGAATGAAGCCTTGCTCCAAGACATCCAAGGGTTTGAGGATCCCTATATGAAGCTAAAGCTCGGTTTTAAGGGTTCGAAAACCCATGCAGTCTGCCTTAGGCAGGACTTTAGACAACTATTTTACTCTTTTTACAGTCATGGTTTCATTTACGTTGAAAACCAATGGGCTTTATGGCATAAAGAGCGCAAAAGCATTGTAGATATAGAAAGAAAGCTAGGAGCCCATGGGCTTAGCATGTAAACAAAAAATGTATGTCAACTATGCCATATAATGCTTAAAAAAATAAGAGCATTATTTTTGCCATGTTTTTAGTCATCAATGATAAGCCAAGCTCAATTTGCTAAAAGAATTGGATTCTAGAACTTTCAATTCAAAGTCTTCTATGAACATTATTAATGCATATCACCTAATTTTAAGTGTAGCTCCATTTGAATATATTGTGAAATTTGAAATTGCAATAATGAAAGCAATTGTGCTTTTTTATCAATGTATAACAAGCTAAAATAGACAACCCATCTTCCAATACTATTACTCGTATAGAGCTCAATTTTGTAATGTAGAATCTAAGTGAGGTATGAAGCTCTATCGTTGTTACTAGTGGATTTTTATGTAAGAAGGGCTGTGTTTAGATTAAAAAATCCATAGTTTTCCAGTGGAAGGCTTTGTCTAACCAAGATGTATGGCCATTGTTGTCATCTTGTGTGAGTATTATATTGATGATTCTTTAATGATATTAGTATCAAACATGAACGTTAACTTTTGGAAATAATCTAAATTGTGGCAATTGATAATAATTCACATCACAGGGATTGAGGTTAGACAAAGGTGTATTTTGCTCAACATTCTGGAATTGAACTAGCACTTGAGACAATTAGTTTCCAATAATCAACCTTCTCTATTGTTTGAAGTAGTTGTCAATTTTGTTGGATACTATCGCAAAAATAGCTTGTTATTTTTACATTAAGTTACTACAAGAAGAAAGAGTTTAAAACTTAAAAAAATAAAATAAAATGAATTGTGTAAGTCACTCATTGATGGTATTGAAAAGAATGGTGGAAGATAGAGAGGAGCAAATTTTGGACCAAACTCATATTTGGAGTTTATAAGCAATATTTTTCCTTTCAACATAAGGTGGAGCAACTACCATATATATAGGCTCATAGAATATATCTAATAACAAAAATAAACGAGAAAATTATTCTTGCTATAATCATCTAAGGAAATATGAGGGCATTACTAACAGGGAAGATTGTGAGGAATTTGAAGCCTCTCCATTTACATTCAACAATTACATTTGGATGTATATTCTCAAAGGGAAATAATGATCCATTAGTCTAAATTGGTATCGTCGAGTATGTGTTTCTTTGTTTTTGGCGGAAACATGTTGACCAAGAGATAAATAAGGAAAAACGAATGTGCTAGTTAGCATTTGCAAGATGACGTTTCAATGTTTTAATGCTTAATAAGAGAATGGTGCCATAAAATAATAATTTTTCACAACTTTTTTTAGAAGGCTTTTTTTTTTCTTTTCTTCTTCTTTTGGGTGAGTGAAGGTGCTAGCATGGCATCCATTGGGATTGAAGATTATCTCAAGGTGATGACTTCAAGCTTGGGACAAACATTCTCAACAAAGAACTCTATTACCAACATGTGGAAGTATAGATGGTTCTTTTAAGAGGTAGACATAGGGGAGAACTACTTGTAATGGTCAATATTAAGATTTCATATCTTTGCAAGTGGATTAGCAACCTCATGGCCAATTAACAAAATTGAACGGATCCTCTCCCAAGCTATGTAACTAGCAATATACTTCAATAGGACCTGTGTACGCTCTTCATTATTTTGGCTTGTTTTGTATGTTGTCATGCTTTAGTGTCGACTCTGTTCAAGAAAATGACATTTATTGGAAGACGTCAAAGTTGGTTGGAAGTAGCTCATGATGGCTTAGAAAGTTTTGTAGAAGGTTCTAGATGTCAATATGTTAGTAACTTTTTATGCTATAGCCTAGTGGTGGTAACATTTTCTTGTCTTTGGCCCAATGGTAGTAAGGTGCTCTTGGTTTAAGGCCCCATTGCCTTGGCCTTCTGCACTACCCAAGTTGTCTGAGCTGCATTGCTTGAGCATCGTCAAGATGTGTAGCTTATGTGACTCATTTATGCTTTTAAACTTTTGTGTAAATGTATTCACCCCAACCTCAACATGAATTGACTGAAGGGCAATTTACAAAGTGTTGAAGGGACTTGACATTCAATTTTACCAAAACTTCATTAAAAAATTTCATTCTAAAGTTTCAGTTCATTTCCTTAAGGAAATTGGCTAAGGGCTATCCTTGTTTTTAAGGAGGTGGCTACTGTAGCATTTTTTTAAAAGTAAAAAGCAGTGTACAAGAGTGAATTCAATGCATAGAATGCCACCAAAGTGAAAATTATATTGGACAGGGGTATTCTGCATAGTTTTGCCTATGATTTGAACTAAAAAAATTTAGAATAGGAGTTTGGATTAAAGACACAAATTTTCAAAGGTGGGCATGGACTCATTTTCTATGTGCAGTCCTTAGAAAATACAAAGGAGAGATTGCCATAAATGTAAAATTAAAGTGATTAAGTTTTATGCGTTCTCAATGATATAGCATACTATGTACAATTTGTAGACAACATGACTTGTAGACATATCTTTTAGCTAGTAAGAAAATAAACAACATGATAATGAAGTATGCAAATAGATTTCACTACCAAAAGCAAAGTAGAATAAATTTTAAAAACCTAAAAACAATGTAGCATGCCATGTGCTATCAATTTGACGTAATTTAAAAATACTAAACTTGCAAAACTCGTAGATGATTTACTCGCAAAATGCCAAACCCCGTGTCGCACAAGCAATCTCATTGGGAAGATTACATTCCTCTGATTGAGTTTGCATACAGTACTAGATATAGACCGTTTATGTTGATCATGATGTATGGTTTTCAACCTAGATCTCTAGTAAATTGGAGGTTAAATCTGTTAAGGTTCATAAAGTTGCTGATTTCCTACATGACATGCAAGAGATGCTGCAATTAGCTCATAAGAATATTCTCAGTGCTAAGGATCGAGCCATAACTTATACAAATCTTAAGAGATCTCTCAGAGAGTTTTAAGTTGATGATTTGGTATATATTATAATTTCAAAAATTTATAAGGCATTATGTACATGCAAACATTATAAATTGTCTACCAGATATTGTGGATCATTTTGGATTATATGAAAAATTGGCTCTTTATCTTACGAACTAGTTCTTCAAGGCAAATCTACTACTCCCCTCGTTTTTCATGTAAGCCGGATTAAGTTTACATGAAGGTGATACAGTTGGACCTAATGAGGATTTATCCCATTTGAAAGATTTATCACTTAGCGTACCTTTGGAACCTGAAAGAGTACTTATAACTAGAGACAAAAGATTCAGAAATTGTTTTATCTTTGTGTGCTTGATTTGGTGGAAAGGACATATTGAGTATGATAATCTGTGCTTGTGTTGGATGAAATAAGCGAAAGCTTAAATCATTGGGAAAAGCATTCTAGTGTTCAACAACGCTCTTCTAATAGGAGATGAATCAAAATCTCAACTACAACTCACAAAGTGATGCGTCTTAGAAATAATAATGTACTATGGAAGGGGCCGGCGCATAGGCCATTTTGCCCGGTAAGGATTTCCATAACTTTTTAGACGAGGCTCGGAGGGGCTGAGCCTATATTATTTTTGGAAAGTACAAAATGGCCTATGCCCACCGATGCCTTCCATTGCGTAATGGATACAAGGGCATCTCAGAGTTTTTTCCATTACTCTAAATACCAATAGCGAATTGCCATTATCAAGGTGCAATATAAATGTGGATCAATGAATTTTTTGTTCGACAAGTGCCATACAATTATCAACTCTCTGTAACATCGATATCTTTCCAAGTTTTTCATTTTCCTTTTTGTGAGATTGATTTTTGCATGCGAAATAACTATTGCACATGAGTCATCATTGTAGAGTATCTCGAGAACAAATTTTCTATTCATCTATTTATCTCCAGATCACCTTGTAGAGAGATTAGGATTTTTGTGCATCTTCCAAATCTCTGAATCCATGTCACTTCCGAGTTGATTCCTGCATCTCATTGCCATATTAATTTTCGAGTCAACTACAATAAGATTGAGACAAATTTAGTTAAAATTTGTTCAATCTTCAGTCCAGTTGCATGTTCAATGTATTTCAACTGCGTGTTCCAAACAACGATCCAACCTTGAGCATGCAAGTTACTAGTAACAACGTCCCCACCAACAAATTTTTTGGCATTGTGGGAATTCGTCTTGGCTGGGTTGTGGCTTAAATCTTGCAAATCCTATGATAGCCCATTTCTTGATGTTCTTGGCAGTCCAAGAATCAAGAAATTTCTAGCATATTTTGGTTTAAGCTCCAAAGACTAGTGATTATTGTATTCAGTTCTAATATAGAGCCCTTCAGTGCAAAGTTTTTATTCATAATCTGTTGCACATAATGTTGCAATTGTTGATAAGCATACAGTATTTGTGCATTATGCAAGCCAAAATCTCGCAACCTTTATAGATTGTTCCGTCTACCCACAAATCTACATGCTTATGATTCTTTTTTCTCAAATCTTCAAGTAGTAAAGCAACATTTTCTACAACTTTTGAATTTTTCTTTAAAAATGGAGAACATTCCACAGGAAGTGCAACATGCAAATGAGACTTTTCCATTGTTGAAAACTACAATATCTCAAAAGATTGATCATTAGTACCTCAGGCTTTTTGGCTATGCCGAGCTCATAATTCTCCCGCCTCATAGTTTACTATGAGTATACAAAAATTTGAGCTCATAGTGCTCCTGCTACATATTCTGCAAAGAGCATACCAAGATTTCAAGTCGGTTGAAACATGTAGAAAATTTTTGTCTTTCGTTATTACAAGCACACTTAACTAATTAATGCCTAAAGTTAGAGCTTGTAAACCACAATAGTTAGAATGCGGGCATTATCGGAAACTCGAGAAACGACAACCATGTCAAAGTTTGTCGACAACAGAAAGCAGCAACATTCCGGTCCAGTAGACTCAGTCGTGCATTGTGCGCACCTGCGGGCCGCGCGTGATATCTCATCCCCACTGCCTAGCCACCTGTCTTTTTTTTCACTTGACCCTAAAAGGGCTGGTACTAGGGGACAAGGGTATTGTGTCTACTATTATGGAAAAAATGCACTCTTTCTGGTGCCTTTACGGAAGTAGCCCACTTGCATCCTCCAATGTGAAAATTGACATGTGTGGAAATGCCCTAATGTGTGATAATGATCTCCTAAGTTTTGTGTGTGCACTTTAGATCAACTATAGATTGATAATCAAGATCTATGTGAAAAAACTACGGCAAGATCACATTTCTACATGCATACAATCATCAACCAAGTTCTTGCACACGTCACGGGAAGTGGACATGAAAAAAACTAAAAAGTTGTTGCTCTCGGATAGAGAGAGAAAGCAACTACAAGGCCTCGGGTAGAGAGAGAAAGTAAAATAGTGACATATTGCCAAGTCTCCATTAACTCTCAAAAACTCATTACAAAAATGACTGTAATCCATCAACATCCTCTTGATTTGATTGGACCCTTCTAATGAAATTCTCACTTATGATAGGACCCTTGAACTCATGCCAACACTTTGACTTTGGTCACTCATCAAATCTAAACATGACACTTGTAGAGAGCCTAACTAGCTCGAGCTACATCATAATTGACTTTTGGCCTAATGATGGAAAAAACATGTGTACTTGACTATTTGACCTCTAAAGCCAAAAATGGCCCTATCAACTACATACACCAAGATGCTTGACTAAAAATATTTATCAAACCCCTAAAGTCAACATAGATATATTTTTGTATTTTTCACAAATCAAACAATACCGATTTCCATTCTCTCTCTAAAGTCAAACTTCTTAAAGGTCCCATTTTGAGCCCATATTTTCCCTAATGTCATTCAAAACACCCACTTGCATCCAACAACATGGTTGTTGATAGGTTGGATCCACAAGCTCCCAAGTGTTGTTAGAAATCAAGGCTTCATACTCCTTGGACATGGCTTCAAACCGCTCCTTAGATTGGAGTGCATCTTGGACATAATGAAAAAAGCATGATATGAGGTGCCATCCTCCACTTGCTTGTCTTTTTCCACAAATTTGAGCCTCCTTGGTTTGGATCTCTCTCTCTCATAGATTTTCTTGGTGTGATTGCTTGAAGATGCTCCTCCTCAAGCCTCGACTCCAACACATCTTGATTGTCATCAAGATTGATAATTGGTGACAATCAAGATTACCCTCACTCTCTTTCTCATTAGTAAGGTGTGAAAAATTGCCTACATTGGCAAATCTAGCCATGTAGAATATTCTACATTTTGTCAATATTGTTTGTTGGTTACCTGAATGGCCACAGTGCCACTTGTACGTACACACCTAAAGTAGGTTACCACGAGTCAAGAGGAGTGGTTGTGTCTATTTGGTAGTGATTCCTACGTTGTAGGATCTAGACCATGATTTATGATGAGATTTGTACCTACCATGCACCTACCAAGCATGACTCTTGGATCTAGGCTAGGGTTTTCACATTAGGGCAAGAAAGTGGAGTCTACTTCCTTATTACATGCTGGATTTTCACCTAACTTTGCAAAGGAAGTGTGTTTTACTATGTATTCCCATTCTCCATAGTGTGAAGATAGAAACTTTTTGGAGCCTCAAGGAGAAACTTGAGTTTCCTCTCATTGTATGGTGATTACTCTATGAAACCCAGCTTTGGCACTTTGTGTGAAGCAACCTATTGCAAAGAGGGTGAATATAATCAGTTACTATAATATATGATATTCGAATTATTATTATTCTAATTAAAATCAAAGTCTAAGAAAGTAGGCAAGAATTTTGAGGTTCTGGCAGTAGGCGAGTAAAACATGTTAGTAAAACAATTTTGCTCATAAAAAACAGATAGTATGAGAAAAAGACACCATACAAAACATGCAAGCAAAACTTAAAAGTGCAAGTAGAGCATAGTTTTACTTGCTGTTTAGGCTAGAGATATATGACAATGAGATGAAGTATTACACTGACGGTGAATGAAGCTACCAAAATGATCAGAAAGAAACTCAAATCGGCAAGTAGAATGTGATATAATTCACTTATCTATGAGAAAGTAGATCCAAGTAGTATGTATATTATGTGAAGAGGTCGAGTAAAACTACTGGGTAACTAAAGAGAAATTCTAATCAACAAGTAGAAGCATGAGCAGAATGGTTTTGTTCGCCAACTAATAGAGTAACAGCTTGAGCTCTACACCATTCACTATAATTCAAAACTTTAGCACTCATTTAGACACTTAGATGTGCTCTCTCCATTCACTCGTTATTTCAAGCACTCAAGCACATGGCCATATGGTTTTGTTCGCCAACTTATAGAGTAACAGCTTGAATTCTACACCGTTCACTATAATTCAGAACTTTAGCACTCATTTAGACACTTAGATGTGCTCATTCCATTCACTCGTTATTTCGAGCACTCAAGCACATGGCCATACCCATGTATCAAACACTCAAGAACACTAACATAGTTAGGCACAATAATGTAGTCAGAAAAACTAAGGACTAAGTCGTTAGTGGTAGTATGCCACTTGGGCCTCGCATAGGTCTATAGGCTCATATCAATAAAAAATTGACTTGTAAGAGAGCGCCAAGCAAGAAAAGTTTGGTGAATTGTTGCCTAAGCCTCCAAGCACCGTAAGAGGTGTATGAGGGCTTGAATTAGAGGTAATTCAACCTACCTTTCAAGGCATGTGCAAATCCATAGGTTTCGGGCTTTGTAAAAAGAGTTATTCATGCTCAAATATCCTCAAAAATACACAATTTTTTTTTAGATTTGGGACACCATACATTAAGAATTGTTGGGAAAATGATGTAATAGTGTCAAATTAAATATTCAACAATGATGCGAATGTAGATAATGCAGAATCACTATCGAATTGCATCTATTTTAGAGCTACTGCAGAATTGAGAAACGAATGATAATCATTAGTGTGTTTATATCTTTATCAACCACTACAAATGAATGCAACAATCGACTATAATAACAAAACATTAGAATAAGATGAATGCATGCACAAGTAACCTGTCTATTGAACTTTATTTGCTATCAAAATCGCTCATACACAAACTGTAAGCACTATAGCTTATTGCAAATAATCTACTCTCATCAAAAGACTTACTAATCAGCTAAAAAATGAATAAAATGAAGACAAAACTTCAATATTGTCAAACATCTTAATAAATCTATAAACTGGATATGTATTTATAGTCGTTAGCGCAATCCTAGGCCCACATGGTTGTTGCCAGGTGACACTTGGAATTTATTTTGGATCTATTGTAGATAATGTTCTATTTTTTATTTTGTAGTATTTTGTCATTTCAAGTTAAATAACAACCTTCTCTGTTGATTCTAAAAATCTTTGGGACTGTGCGAATATGCTTGTATTTATGTAGACTATTCTACAATATGTCTAAAATTATAGACAATATGAAAACTCTATGAGTATGTACAATTGATTTCACATTAAAATCAATTTTCGTGTCAATTGCCAATGCATTTGTGAAGATGTATGCTACCATGAACTATGTTTAGCAAAATATTAGATTTCGAATACTTTGTCTCTAACAAAATTATATTTTATCTCAATGTGCTTGCTCTTGAAATGATACCTAAGATTTAGCTTCCAGCTCATAGCTTTCAGACTGAGACATATAAATGTCTTCCTCCATAACACCATTCATAAATAATGTTTGTACATCCATCTAGTGAATTTCCAAATCTACCACTACCACAAATGAGAGTAAAAGTTTGATAGACGTTTGTTTTACCATGGGATTAAAAGCCTCCAAATAATTGATATTCAGGACTTGAAAATATTCACCAATCTTGCCTTCCATCGATCAATTGATTTGATTCAATAAATCCATTTGCAAGAAACAACATTCTTATCAATTTGCAGTCTATAAGAGTCCATGTCCAATTTTTGATGAGAGATCGACACTCTTTGGCCATTGCCAATTTTCACTTATCTAAATTTGGACTCAAAATTGCTTCTAAATATTCGACTAGTTTCTCGACAAGAAAAAATCTTTGTTGATTTGATCTTTGAGGAGTTGGCTGCTTCATGTAAGAGAAAGCACTTCAAGATCCTACTTACAAGACACAACTATTAGAAACCCCATCGTCGAATCTGGTCATTGCTAAGACACAATTAAGTGACGAATGTTATGTTACGACCCATCCATAGAGGTATTGCCACCTCTTCTACATGCACTGGAGCCATAGACCAAGGTTGGATCTATGATAAGCCATGGTGTCCCATACCACCATGCCTTACCCGCAACCCTCACTTACCTACATCCTAAGGCCTAGATTATCATCCTAACACCACTAGAAGAGCTCTTTATTTTCTAGGAGAGAATGAATGGCAAGCTCATGGAGATCCACCTCTATATACATAGTCCAAGTGGGATCATCTCTGACCAAAGGGGTCGTGCCTGACCACTAGCGAAACACATCAGTTGTGCACACTCACACAAGTCCAAAACAAAGGGTTGCCTCATGCCAATAGAGCCATTACATGGCCTTATGGGTACATAACATTCCACCCCCCTTTAAGGACCTCCTCATAAAGGGAGCAAGCCAGGGAAGTTCAACCTTAAAGTAGTCTTTCCTCTCCCAAGTGTCCTGCTCATCTAACTTGCCTTTCCAACATACCAGAAATTCAGAAACCAAATGGTTTCTCAATTGGTGTTGACGAACACCAACAACTCTCTCTGGCACGCTAGGCACAAATGAAGTCAAATCCCCCAATTCAACCTATTCACCTTCCGAAATTAATAAATCCTTCTGACTAACTCACTCTTTCAAACCCAACTCTAATAGGAAAATTTAGCTGATAAGCGACCCAGTTGATTTTCTTTACAACCTTGTATGGACTGCTATAACGTGGAGAAAGCTTATCATATTTTTCTCGTCCGAAGTACCTTAGAATTTTAGGGATTTTAAGATACACTCAGGTTCTTACCTCAAATTCTCAAGATGAGAGATCATGGTTAGCATGGGTGACAAGCACAAGGGTTGTCATGACACTAACTGCAGGATTGGGGCCCGCAAGTCCTCCCTATCTGACAAACAAACTTATAGAAAAGTCGGCCATTCCCTATGGAATACTCTTCAAGTATCTTGTCATTTTAGAATTGCTTGGGACATCCCGTAGCAAGACGTGATGATATTGATATTGTTATAGCTCACCTTATGTATGTAACAACATTCATATACTTACATATCTCACACATTTTAGCTTGTAGGATTTAGCTATGTTATTTTCTTTCATTACTGTTTTTGGAGATGTTTTCATATGCTCCCAGTGATGCCAACATGTACATTTATTAGTCTTATATGCCTTTTGGCATGAAAAAGATGTTAGTAAATCTCTCTCTCTCTCTCTCTCTCTCTCTCTCTCTCTCTCTCTCTCTCTCTCTCTCTCTCTCTCTCTCTCTCTCTCTCTCACACACACACACACACACACACACACACACACACCATGCCTCCTACCAAGGAACCCTCCTCGCCTTCTCCATGCCCCCCTCCACCCCTCCTCCTTGCCCTCTTGTTGTTGTTGTGTCCCCCCTTCCAACATTTTGCCCTTCTCCCTCCTCTACAACTGGCCCCTCCTCTTCTGATTTATCTATCCCTAATTTGATCTATCCTTCTTCCCAACAACCTTACACACCTACAAAAGTGGTTGAGTTCTATATTGTAGGGAATATCAGTGTTATTGCAAGATTTTCAAGGATTGAAAGTGGATGGTGACAACACCACCATAATCATTTGTTTTACTTCAGATAATAGTCATAGAGATGCTTTATGGTAAAGAGCCAAATTAAAAGCTACATGGATTTTCATGGAAGATGACCTTACTACATACAAGTGGCAAAAAGACGTCAAGCTTTCCACAAAGCCAAGACATCAGGACGATGGGTGATTTACCTTGATGGCCAGGTTCGTTATCTTGATAGTGCTCCAAGCAGCTCTTGCCAATAGGGAGTTGGAGTCCTCGAGCATAGGTGCATCCTAAGGCACCGTCCACACAAGCTACATATTGGATTTGGAATTGTAATGTAATACACTCATCGTCTACTATTGGAGATCTTATCGATTTCATGTATAGTCGCACACCCTACATACATACACTAGTTTTTTAAAAAATTGCAAAAATACACAAAAAGAGACAATCTAGGCTCTATGGAGACACATGAGAGCCGGATCAAGGCACTAAGTACATTCTCAAGGTATAGATGGAATCCAATATATAGGATAGAGACGAGATCCATGGGTGGCAGAGATTCAAGTAGGGTCACATGTTTATACCGGGACTTATTACATCCAATCTTGGAGTTCATCACATATATCTGGGTTCACATCTTAGGACGTGACATTGGGTTGGGCAGAGATCTCTTTGTGGAGGGCATCAGTTTTTCCTATGTTGATCCTTAGTGTAGGGCGTCGGTTCTCCCTATGTTGATCTTTCTACAAACATTCTCAGATTCACTGATCAAGAGTATGGTGAGGTGAACTCCAGAACCACTGTGAGACAAGTCGACTTTCATGATGGAATCTAAGGAGCACTTCTTATTCAAATAACAGTATATTATGAGATTAGAGGGAGGTATCACTGTCTTTTCCGGGATACACCTGTCACATTGAAGTCCATTATTTCATAGGAGGATCCTCTCCAAGTTGCACAACTCTTGAATGGGTGAATGACTTGTAGCACTCAAACCAGTCTCGATGGTGAGTCATATGTTGAGTTGCTCCTGAGTCCAAGTACCAAGAGTCGATATCCTGATGTTCTCCAACCTTGGTCATTAAGGCGGTTTCATCTTCCTCTTGTTGCTGGATTGAGTGACTGGTTGTAACAGTATTGGCTTGCTGTTGGAACTGCTTCTTCTTCTCGTTGTTGGCTATGTTGCACTCACAATTAGGGAGATGCTACTGCTACGACAGCATCTATGTCAACCAGTTCAATCGAGTCACCTTGACACACAGCTCTAGATCACGTCCTTCTCTTGTAGGAGATTACAGATAGATCCAGACTCAAAAGAATACTGAGGTCAATGATGATTCCCAAAATAGAGACTAGAGACAACGTACTACCCAAATTCCTGTTACTGGTAGGGCCATCGACATGAGGAGACACACTTCATCGACAACGTCATCAACATGCATTGGATATACCACCAACTACAATTTCCATAGCATCTTTCTTCAATGGCAATAAGATTTGATGAGTGTATACATATATATACCAGTACCATCATAGTTACCTTTGTAGTCAGCTACTCTTGTTCCGTATCCATTTTGTTATTAGAGTTATACTTCATATATGATTTTCTTTACTATTATTGGAGACGTTTTACACGCTCCTATTTGCACCACATATTTGACATGTAATCTTTTGTCTTATATTCCTTTTGGCATGGAAAAGAAATTAAGCTCTCTCTCTCTCTCTCTCTCTCTCTCTCTCTCTCTCTCTCTCTCTCTCGCTCGCGGTGGAATGGCCCCAATCAGCCCGCTGCAAAGTTTTCATCAGGGCCGGCTCGAACCGAAATCTGGTTCAAACCGGGACCAGTTCGATTCGGGCGGTTCGTGGAAACATTAGAAACCATCACATGAATGGTCACTAGAAATGGTTTGAGAACATAAAAAACTTGGTACATGGAATTTTAAATTGGAAATGAACCCTACCAACAATAACAAAAAAGACCTACTACCACAATGCAAAACTGCATTCTAACTTCTCCTGTTTCCTTATAAGGGAACACAAAAAATGAAGTATATTTTCCAGCACTATCATAACAGTATTCAATCAAATAACTTGAGAAATGCATTCTTAAGCTTAGCAAGAATAACCACAGGTTTTACAGACTACAGTTCTTATAGGGAGATAAGCTTCAAGGTACCAAGAGCTATATTGAGCTTTGCCAAATATACAGCTTTGTGCGTCAAAGAATCAGGAGCCTATAGTACAAAGTAAAAATTTCAAACAAATGCCGCAAAAATTGTGTATGCTTTTTATAAACCAGATCTTGCAGAAGACACATAAACCCCATCAAATTTTTTCTCACAAGCTTCTCCTACTATTTAAGATGAATCCAATTATCAAATTAAAGATTACATTCACAAATCAAACATACTACTGCTGGAGAACAGCTGGATGATTCTCTTACAAATTTGATGATGATTGATGCGTAACAAGGAGAATAAGAATCATATCTCAATATGTTGTACAAAATTTTTCAAGAGTGTAGTTTTGTGTGAATTTTTTAGCTTCATCATGGCTCTCTGCTCAAGTTGGCGAACTCTTTCTCTTGTAAGATTCAAACTTTCCCCAATTTCTTCCAGGGTCAACATCTTTCCAGTGTCAACTCCGAACCGCAAGCGCAACACATCTCTTTCTCGTTCTGAGAGACAGCACAATGCTTCCTCAAGATACTCTTTAAAAGAATCCCGATATCCCAATCCTTCAGAGCTTCCTGAACTTTCATCTGCCATGGTTTCCTGCATGTAGGCAACCATAACTCCAACTTCCCACATTTCATCCGAAAGGGTAAACTAGAACCTTAAAGCCAACAACACTGATTCCTACTTGAAAACTTTCCATCTTGCAAAACAGACGTGCTTTGAACTGTGTAATCCAATATGCTGAATTTGAATTAAAATATTCACAATGAGATCTCCATTTTCAAAGCATAAATCACGATAATAGTATGAGCAGTAGTTCCATAGCGCACGAAACTGGCACGTATGGAACACTGCTCTATACATGTTCCATATAGATTTTCAAGAGTCTTAAAGTTTTGTTTTTTATTTGGAAATTTCAAAAAAAGAAAAACAACTCTATTCTGAACCATATGAACAAGCTAGAAACAGCCTGTTCAGGGATTGACTTGGCAGAAACAAACAGTTTAGGGATCATTTTGACTGATAACAAACTGTTTAGGGATCGTTTGGCAACAAATTACATTTACAGGCTTTGGATTACCTGTACCTATGGAAATTCATAACAGCTGGAAACCTGTTGGTTGAAGGGTAGAAGCTTGTCACATAGGACAGTCCCACCTTCCCTGCAGAATGCATTCTGTATGAAACAAGCTCAACAGTGGGAACTATGATCTAATTAGTAAGTTGACTCCAAAGCTGGCCTTGCCTAGCATGGACCCTTTGAAGAGATCAAACGATTCATGGTAAGTACCTTACCTCATTACATATGCCTACCAAAATGCTCCTGAAGGATAGTTCAAAATTCAAATGACAACATGGGCATATGCTAAATCAGCCTTTCCTCAAATTTCACATTGCAAAATAAAGCAGGCGACAATAACGGGCTATCTGCAGTATCAAACGAGAAATGCTCAAACTGAAAACATCCACAAGGGTAGCTCAACAAAAGTATGTCCTTCAGACATTCCAGTGAAGAACCTCAGAAGTTCATATCAAGGGCTTGGCCAACAAGCACCAACATTAGAAGTTTCCATATAATCATAAATGAGAGAAAAACCTCTTGGAGATGGTAACCGCCGACTCAGAAACAGAAAAAGTTAAAGCTACAGTTCTGTAGCACAGTGATACAACAAGGAGAACCTCAGAAGTTCATATCAAGAGCTTGGCCAGCAAGCACCAACATTAGAAGTTTCCGTATAATCATAAATGAGAGAAAAACCTCTTGGAGATGGTAACCACTGACTCAGAAACAGAAAAACTTAAAGTTACAGTTCTG
Source organism: Diphasiastrum complanatum (assembly GCA_029204225.1). NCBI lineage: Eukaryota > Viridiplantae > Streptophyta > Lycopodiopsida > Lycopodiales > Lycopodiaceae > Diphasiastrum > Diphasiastrum complanatum. Next base: position 41,655 of record MU831782.1, read on the forward strand.
TAGCACAGTGATACAATAAGGAATACAAAGGCCGACTTAACCATAAAAAATTAAAACATGGTGATTTTTGTAAGGAACACGCATGCAAGGAGACAATACATGAACATTTTGAGAACCACCTACAACAAGACCCTAGAAAGTTATGAATGCAAATACAATTATGTAGTTGGAACTATGCAATCACAATTCTAGACATCAATTTGACCAGGTATAGCTTCCACTTGTCTCAGGATTTACAAAATGTTTCTTGTGCGGCACACATGAAATGCATAATTTCAATCACATGCTACATGGACTAAGGACTTCATCTTTTTTGCAATTCTTTGATTTCTTCACTGGAGATAAAGTACATCAATATTACTATGATCTGCGTTTCCAATGTGTAACTTCTGAATCTGATCTCTGGAGTCAAAATACTGTAAACCCACCTCTTAGATCATTTTTGGCACTTGTTATGAAAGAGGTACAAGCCATAAGAGTACTGTCATGAGGCATATTAATGTCCAGATGAATAACAGGTTATTGGACATAAGGTACGGACGTATAATCCATGTCATGAGGCAATGCATGTACAGATGAGGACAAAGGAGGTTCATTCACATGATCTTTTGGTTCACTCATAGAGCTTGGACAGCCTGACAGGTTTATATACATGTTCTTGTGCATGACAATGTTTCAAACTTTCAGTAATGATACAACAGCTTCTCAGGCCGTAAAATAGTCCACGTTAGTTAGAGCATCCTTTAATCCATGATCTGAGATATGATAACTGTTTCTACAGTCCTACTGAAGATACAAGGTCCACTAAATTTGTCACTACAAACTCTGCTATACCAAGGTGGTGACGATCTACCATCTTTTGACAGATGAGAGACAAGGCCTAGTTTGGGTTTCTAGTTTGATAAGGATCCATATCTTGTTTGCAGGATCGCTAGTCCATAATTAGCTTCTTGCATCCATGGGATCCTACATTTATATTGGCTACATTTGTGGTTATGTGAGTTTTCTTGGAAGTGTAGCAGCACACCTGCCGCGTGGAGGGAAAAGGCCTCATAAGTACATTTATATTGGCTACATTTGTGGTTATGTGAGTTTTCTTGGAAGTGTAGCAGCACACCTGCCACGTGGAGGGACAAGGCCTCGTAAGTTCCATACGGAAGAGGAGCAATCAGCACAAGCTTTACATAAAGAGATGTTCAAGGACGTGAGTGTCCACTGGTACTGATCTTTTGGCCAGTCCACACTCTCTTGGCTGGTGGTTAGGACACCGGAGTGCAATCCTAGTATTCAGCTTGCACATGACCCAACAACCAAGTTTTCAACTTGCTATAAGAGTCGGCCCTTCTGCAGGCCTTCACTGGTTGTGTACAGAGGGAGATTCAGTTATGTTCTGATGCTCGCTATGTGGAGCGTGTCGAAGGTGTAGCACTGCTGCACCTACCAAAGTGGAAGCAGGCGGCCTCGTAAGAAAGAGTAGTAATTAGGCTGGACTACACAAAAGAGTTGTTGAAGGACATGCAAGTGTCCCCTGGTGCCGGCCTTTTGGGTGGTCCTCAACATATAGTAATCAGGTTTCAGTTCTCTTGATTTCACTGGGTTGCTATCATCTAGTTGCTGGAATTGAAGATTTGTCTTCAAAATTGTCCACCTAAAGCAGGAATTGCAAATTTTCTAGTTTTTGAGATTCACTTTTTTTTTATTATCATTGAAGATTACTGCATCACAAGAGAGCTCGACTAGGGTGTTCGTATTGCAATAAATGACATGTCAATCTCAGTCATTTATACATATCATTGATAAGTCAAGTTTCTGTTGAAAAATGTTACATTTTCTTTTCTTTTATATCCTTTCTTCAGCTCAGTGGGATCCATTTGCAGGCTTGGAGTAGACTCCAACAATGCCCCACTGAACTGCGGTTTGAATGTTTTTGAACTGCAATTCTGATTCGAATCAGAAAAATCAGGGCAAAGAGATTTGCTTTGGATAGGATCTTTACTGAATGAATGCAAATCTCTCCTTTATCTGATCCATTGTTGCCCCATTTGCAGTTAATAGTAGTAGTTACCGAACAGTGAGATGCCTCTCAGTAGAGGAAAGGTCTTAACCAACATGCCACTCATTGGCAGACCTTTTTCATTTTATGATATGAAGTTTTCTGTTCAAAATCTGATTGGATCAACTTTTCCTTTTCTTTTATGTCATTGCTCATGTCCAATTACGATCCAGTTTTACCCTCTACAAGTTGAGATGTTACAGAGTCAAACAAGGAAACATTTCGTTCTATGCTTTGCCATATTTTGTTCGGGTTTTGAGTGGACCGTCATACTTCGTGACATGATTTTATAACAATCTAAGCTTGTCAATCATTTTTTATATCTCAAGTCATTGCAAAGCTAAATTTTTCAAGTGTGAACTCAAATTGAGCTCGAATATCAAAAAATTGGTCAAGATGATGTATTCACTATCAGCACAGAATGACAATGGCATAAATAAGATAATCTGGGGTGCAACAAGTTCATCAAGGAAAGATTCCAATAAAGGTAAAACTTGAATATTACTGAACCCTCCAAGTTGACAACAAACCCATGCAAGTAAAAGAAAACAACAATTATAGAACTTACAGCAAGATTGATGACCCCATCTCTTCCTGGAGAGCTCTCAAAAGATTTTGTTGATCCAAGAAAGTTCCGTATCATGCGAAGTTTGTGTACAGTTATTCTTGCAAGCTGTGCAATCTCATCCTCTGTAGCAGGCCTCCCATGTTTCTCCAAAAAGCTCATGCTTGCCTGGTTAACTCGATACAAAGCTTCCACTGCATTCATCTGGAAAGGGAGAATATTTCTAAGCATTAGTGGCTGCACACATGCATTCAGATGAGTGTTGATAGCAGGAAACTTACAACAAAAGCATAAAAAATGATGAAAATGCCCCAAATTTGTCCACTGTTCTATGTATGTCAATAGCAGCATGACTTCATGAATACAAATTTAAGAATAAAAACGAAAATCAAGTATCTACTTCTTGAAGGAGGATGTGGAAGAAGTTAAAAACCAGAAAACAATTTCTTACAGGTATCCGGGCTGACTTGGATTGGCGAGCAGCTGCTAGTGTGACAGCCCGCTTTATCCCCCAATGCGCATAAGTGGAAAACCTGTAACCCAAAGAGGCATCAAAGTTTTCTACGGCATGCATCAAGCCTTTAGTCCCTTCCTGTGAAAAACAGGTATATATCAAAAAAAAATGACTGTTGCTGGCAAAGCTAGTCGTCAGGCCAGACTCTGACCCCAACGAACAAACACAATGCACATGCATGACTTCAATGCTTATCAGTTAACAGATTACCAGTACAAGCACAAGCACACAATCTCACAATAGGTATATTATTACATCGTCAATCTATCCACAGTTCCTCAGATGACCTTAAAAGAACAATATAAGTAGCTTACATGTGGAGAATGAAAAGCAATATAACGATTTTACCAATACAAGCAAAAGTATACAATCTCACAATAGGGATATTATTACGTCGTCAATTTACCCACAGTTCCTCATACTACATTGAAAGAGCAATGTGAACAGCTTAAGTGTGGAAATTGAGAAGCAAAAATTTTCAACGGCCTCAATGCTGCCTGGTCAAGTAAGGCTTGCCAATAAGTACACGAACTATCAGAACCTCCAATGTAAATCAATCCCCCCAGGCCTCATTGTCCACTTTTTCCAGATGCATACTTTATTAAAGAATGGTGTAAGCAGCTTATGTATGGAGACAAAACGCCGCTCCGAATGCAGATACTAACCGAACCTAAATACAAATTGATCCCCTCAGGCTTCAAAGTTCACCTTCTCCAGATAATGTCAGTAGGTCTGAACAATGGAGCTTCTAGTCGTCAATCGACTTGCCAGATCACAAGTTTGTTTATTGAGGCAGATACGAAGAGAACCATTGTCAGAGAATATTTCCTATGGAAGCCACAAATATGCCAAAGCACCAACAATCAACCTTCACAGCACATTTGTACAGGCACGACAATAGCAACAAGTTGACAGAAGAAATGGCAACATGGTCACTGATACATTGGCGGTTTTATCAAGTCAGGCAAAATTGTGATTGGTCATCAGCAAAATGGATTCTTGAAGCAGAAGCAGCTCCATCCTACAGAATTTCATATTTAAGCTTCCAGAAATGAGTTGCAGAGAGACATGCTATAAAGTCTTCACAACAGGATTCTAGCCTAAGCATACCATACAAAGCAACAACACATGGGAACCGGTGGAGGTTAAACCAACCCAACCAAACCTAGATCGTACGGATCTAGCCCCCAAGCTATGGATCAATCAGAGTCATGGAAAGGGGAGTCACACCAGCAGCATGTAGCTACTCATCACAAATCAAGCATCCACTAGTGAGAGCCCAGCAGGTATACTTATACCCTCCAAGGCCCTTGCACCACTAGTAGTGCACTGTGACACCTCATTGGACACCTCTGCAGCCTATCTGGGCCACGTCATCCAGTTCCCTAATGACTCACTGATAGACCCATACCAACTCCACCACCATGTGTTTAGGCCTACAACCATCAACTATGACCATGTACTCATAAGGGCCCCAATTCCCTTATAGTCACAATTAACTTACGGGTTGTTGGTCTACCAGTCCCTAGCGTGGACACGCTACCCGAGACCAATCATGGGCATGACATTCTTCCCCCGTTATTCAAGTTCTGTCCTCAGAACTTAAAACTGGGAAAGTTCCTCCTTAAGCTTCCTTCGTGTTCCCAAGAATCGTCATCGTCTGTACATCCCCTCCATCGAACCAGATGCTCGGTAACTATACGATTTCTCAATCGTTTAGTTCTTGTATCCAAGATCTTTTCGGGTTCAAGACGAGATACACCCGATGATTTATCCAACAGGTCCAACTGATCTCCAGATCCAAGATGCTCTCCTTCACGCAGACTCTTTTTGAGACGACAAACGTGAAATACGGGATGCACTTGCGATCCATCCGGGAGTTCCAATTGGTAAGCTAAGGATCCGATCTTTTTCAAGATCCTTAACGGTCCTCTATATCTAGGGGACAACTTATAATGCTTGCCGGTACGCATTACACTTGAATCCTTCGGGATTCTCAAATATACCCAATCTCCCAGTTGGAAGTCTCTCGGTAATCTTTTTAGATTTGCATAATGTTTGTCCCTATCTTGGGCACTTTGGACATTTTCACGTGCAATTCGTAGCATTTCCTGCATATCATGTAGGAAATCCGCTACTTTCTGAAACTTGATCGTCCGAGTCTCAACCGCGATGGGTGACCTAGGCTCAAAACCGTACATAAGCATAAACGGGCTATAACCAGTAGCCGAACGCTTACTACTATTATAGGCAAACTCGATCAATGGAAGGTACTTTTCCCAATCAGATTGCCGTCTGGAAACATATGCCCGAAGCATTTGTTCCATCGTCTGATTTGTTCTTTCCGTCTGTCCATCAGTCTCAGGATGATCAGAAGAACCCAAGCTTGGTGTCGTCTCTAGTTTAGCAAACACGGCCGACCAAAAGTGACCGGTGAACTTCGGATCGCGATCACTCACAATATCACTTGGTAATCCGTAAAGCCTAAATAGATGCTCTACAAATATCTGAGCTAAATCAGAAGCCTTCGCGGTGGTCTTTACCGGAATAAACATAGCCAATTTGGTAAGACGGTTGACCACAACCCAAATTGCATCATGTTGTTTATTTGTCCGCGGTAACCCGACCACGAAATCCATGGAAATACTATCCCATCTCTTATTAGGGATATCCAATGGATGCAACAACCCGCCAGCCTTATGTAGCTACTCATCACAAATCAAGCATCCACTAGTGAGAGCCCAACAGGTATACTTATACCCTCCAAGGCCCATGCACCACTAGTAGTGCACTGTGACACCTCACTGGCCACCTCTGCAGCCTATCTGGGCCACATCATCCAGTTCCCTAATGACTCACTGATAGACCCATACCAACTCCACCATCATGTGTTTAGGCCTACAACCATTAATTATGACCATGTACTCATAAGGGCCCCAATTCCCTTATAGTCACAATTAACTTACGGGTTGTTGGTCTACCGGTCCCTAGCATGGACACGCTACCCGAGACCAATCATGGGCACGACACATGCTTTCGTAAGTACAAAAAAGTTATTTCCTCAGAGTGGAATCAAAATCAACATGCAAAAAGAAAAAAGCCCTATGTATATCAGTGACGGGTGTGGTGAGAGGAGATAGCTACAAGGCCCAGCAATTTCTGAGCTGGTCAGACAGGTCTGTATTCTCAATGTGCACAACAGGGAAAAGCATGTGAAGTCATAGCCACATTAAGATCACTTTGATTCCTTAATAAGAACACTAAACAACCTATCAATCAACAAAAAACAAACCTAATTGATGTGTTGGCTGAATATGTTGAACAGGATATTGAAGTATTCAATGTTGGATACAAGACTCAAACAAACGCATTGACCTGTCTTACCTGAAGCAAATCCTGAAAGGGTACACCTTGCCCTTGATAATTCTTTGCTATTGCCACAACAAGACGAAGATTGGAATTGATCATCCTAAATTTTGCCTTGCGTGCCACCCATAGTCTTCTCTGAAAAACAGCTAGTTTTATTCCAAGAGCATCTGACCATTCTCGAAAAGTTGGTTCTTGACCAAGTCTTGCCGCTAAATGATATTTCACCTTTTCAATTTTCAAGAGGTCCTGAAGGATATGGGCATACAATTTCTTTGTCAAATACCATTATCCTTATCTTCACAAAACCTTAAACCTTACAATGTAAGAGGTTTAGCAAGCATAAGTAAAGAACCGATACCATCATAGGTGAACATTTTGATGATCTGATACAAGCAGGTCTATTAAGTTGCAGAAGAAACATGGTGAAGTTATAAGAATCAAAACCTGAACTTGTTTAGCTAGATCCACCTCATCCTCAGTAGTGAGGAGATCTTTTTTTCCGATGTATAACAAATACTTGGTGAAAGGATTGGCACTTTCATGACGCAGGGTGGTGAGATGACTACGTTTACGGTTTCTTTCAGCTGAAGCTGTTGAACACACAAGTGAGCCCTTTTCTTTGATCTTCCCCATTCTTCTTCTTTTCAACTGTCTCTCTTTCCGCCGTACGGATTTAACTACAGCAGTTCTCTTCTCCTTTAAACCAATATTCTGAGAGTCACCTTGTCCACAGCCCAGTTCCACAGTGTTTGTTAGCTTTTTCTCTGCTTCCATTCCCCGACAATCTACCTGTCGGCCTATTCTACTGGTCGCAGTGTCTGAATCAACCAACATCCCCTCATTCTGCAAAGAATCTAAGACGCAGAACCTGTTTCCCAAAAGGGTAGACATGTCGGAACGTCTTACCTTCTGTAACTGTGTCAATCTAAAATTTCCAAAATTCAGTAGACAATCCTCCACTGAAACAATCGAAAATAAATTCAAAAAAGGCTCAATATCAGAAGAAAAACTTGTGTCTCTTCCAGCTCTTACACAAGACATGTCTTCTTCTGCTGTTGCAGAAATCAGTGCTTCGTCACATTGTAACTGCAGCTCTGCAGTGGCCAGAGCTGCAACAGATCTCCCTTCAGACCTGCTGATTCAAATGAGAAAACAGAACATCCTGATGAAAAACGTTGGTAAGGCTACATAGAAAGTCTAAGCTATGCAAAAAGGGCTTTTCCCAGAGCAAATATAGCACAGGTCCTTACTTGTCAAAGCCTTTGAAAGTCCCAAGATGAGCAGTTATTACTTCAGTGCTGCTGTATTTGCATTTTTGGTGGTCTGCCCCCACTTTTAGCTTGAGGCTTCTTTCCCACCCACAAACTTTTTTCGCAAATCCGAACTTGTTTCTCAACCCTAATATGTTAAACCTCCGATTACAGAAAGAAATAGAACCACAAAATCGCAATAGCAAAAGCATCAAAGCTTAGCTGGATTACTGCCAGCATCTAATACCTATAAGGTATTATCTAAAGGAGACCAAATCAATGTGAAACTAAAATGTTACTGCAAACACATCTCTAAACATCCAAGCCAGCCTGAGCATTAAAAGAGTGTAGCAGTTTCTGAAAAGGTGGTTGCATTTAAGCCAAAAAAATAGCAATGGTTTCCATCATCATCTCGTAGGCACTCGTGCATTACCCAAAATTAGGTGAAATTTACAGGCTTGTAAGATTAACAGTAAATAACTTTTGAGCAGGTATTGTCAGCTAGACACACTTTGCAATGAATCGTGAGCAGGCATTGTCAGCTAGACATACTTTGCAATGGCAGTCGATATAGATAGAGTGTATGAAACAAACAACGGTCATTTGATGCTGATACATAAAGAATAACTGCGAGAATTTGTCAAAAATGAGACACTGGTTCAACTAATATAGTGCGAGCCTGCTACATTTGGGCATCGTCAGAGATGAATCTGCAATGCCTCCAAGACATGCTCTTAGATTTAAGAGAGTGCAACCAGGGATAAGCTCATATTACAAAGACATTGAAGGTGCTTTGCGAGATGTCTTTTCCCGTGGTCTTTGCAAATTGCCAATTCCACACTAAGAAGATCTAACATTTGCAAGGGTAACACATGAAGCCTTGGACAAAGAGCAAAAGAATATGCACGACAATTACCAAAAGTTCTGCAAGGGATGGGCAGGCATGTTACTTGCGACAGCAGCGCTGCAGCTGGGCGCGGTACATCCATACCCAAAACAAAACCAATATCTAAGCTCCAACATCCAGCTAGAGCAGCAACCTGCTCTATTTCACCACCTTTTTCCAGCGCACTACAATAATTTCGGTGCAATGGATAAGCCTTCTTCTTTCATACAACGCCTATCCTTAACTATGCTTAATATGGAAAGAAACATCTTCTGAGAAACAGACAGCATCTATCCTTCAGATAAGAATAGCCGTCTTCTTTCTTAAACACAACACCACCTACATTCAGATATTCATACTATGTGAAGATATCTCTTGTCGGAGACAGATAGCATCTATCCTTCAGCTAAGAATATGTAAACACATAATCCTCTATATTTTAAGCATTTCAGTGTAACCGACATATCCTCAAACCTCCTGGAAAGCCCCATTATGTTCATTACTCTATGCCGTCCTTTCATCTATTGCTTTCCTCAGCTTTCCGCCTCCTCCTCCTCCTTTTCATGTTTCTCATGTCTGGTATTTGTGTTTCAGCTTACAGCCAAGACTGCTGCTATAATTTTCCTCATTTTCTATCATTACTTATCTCCTTGTCCTTGCTTTCCTGCTGTAATGTGACGATGCTTCGCACTCCTCTGTTTGTGTGTGTGTGTGTGTGTGTGTGTGTGTGTCTCTCTCTCTCTCTCTCTCTCTCTCTCTCTCTCTCTCTCCTCTTTTATTCCTGGCTCAGCTTACACGTCAAATGTAATTGTAGCACGCTATCCTTAAATCATTAAGCATACTACCCTACCGTTACTTGGATAACGGTGTGTTGTTTCCCAACACAACACATGATGGATACTTTGTGACTATTTGCCCATTTTTTGAACACATTACAAAACAAAATAAGTATATGTTTTTTTTTAAAAAGATTGGGGCGCATTCCAACCTGTGTGTCAAGCGTCACACTTAGGTTACTATTCCCATTAGTATGTTTTGGATTATGAGATTCATAAAATGAACCTCTATTAGATTTCCGATTCTCGAATTTGTTTTGTTATATCCAGTTGTTGGAAATCTCATCAGAAAGTGGTTAGACATATAGATTTGAGGTTGCAAGAGTGCAAAGAAAATTTCAATTCCGTGGGGAAGTTGCTCTTGTTTGGGAAAGAAGCAGATGATGGAATACCTTGTTCCTCATCGTCTTGCAATAACTCATTTCATATAACGTCTATATTCGACTATTAATCAGGTAATGTTGTGTTAATGTAGAAGTTTTCTAAAAACGTCTCAATTGAGCAGCAGGTTTAGCGGTTGGTTGCTTTGGTGCTCGTGTGTTGTTGTCGTGGGAATCCTAACCGGATTCATATTGGACGTGGTGGGTAGGTAGGATCTTACTAGGTTGTCTTGGACAATCTTTGAAACTATGTTTTCTAACACAATCGGGACATGCGGCATGGTATTTCGTTTTGACCATACAATCAACCATAAAGTGGTCTGCTTCACCACAGATGAAGCATCTGTTGTTCAATGGCCCTTGTTGAATTGCATAGCCATCTTGTATAGCTAGGACTTCTGGATTTTCTGGATGGTGTTCGTGATAAGACAAGGATTGTCCAGAGTTAGAGGGTTGTTCTTCATATCGTTGTATGGAGTTAGTTTGAATATGATAATATGAAAGACAATCATTAACAGGATGTGTAGCCAGACAATGTGGGATATTTCGTCGTCTATAAGGTACCTGTGCAAGGGGTAGCTGAGCAGACATATGGCTTTGGATAGACGTCAAGGTGTCTCGAAACTCCTTAGTGAGTTTATCTATTTGCATTTGGTGTTGCTGATGAAGCAATTCCATTTGTGATTTCCAAAGCTGATCTTGGGTATCCTCATTCAACTTCGATTCATGGACAGTAGCACGATGTGCTTTCCATTCTCTAGATTCGTCAACATCTGACCCTTCGTCGTCCTCCCGGATGGCATCAAACATAGCTAACTTTAAGCTCATATATTCGTGATTGGATCTAAGCTCGCGTCTAATCCATCATGGAAGTCCGACTAAAAACCAGATGATGAGCATATGTTCGATGGGTTGTTCTTGTACTTGACCTTTCAAACATTTAAAACGCTCGATATAGTCTCGTACACGTTCGTCTTTTGTCATCTTGATATTACTCAATCTGACAAAAGGACTCTCTATCAGACAAAAGGGTTTGAAACGTTTGATAAAAGACTCTTTTAATGCAGACCAATCTGCCTTATCTTCACGATCGAGGCTAAAGAACCAGTCACATGCCTTAGCGATCATGGTCATGGAAAACAATTGGACCATAGCGTCGTTGGATGTTTCGCCATAAACGTCACATGCATTTTAAAAGATTTGTAAGAATCTTTGAGGGTCCGAACTATCATCAAACTTGGGTAGATCTAACTTGGGTGTTCGCTTTTCAAGATGAGCTCCGTGGGTGGCGAAAGCTCCATTTAGGTGTGTTCTGGCCTGTGATGAATCAACACCATGGAAATGGTCTTGTGAACGTGAAGATTCGGCTCTATGAGGTTTCCGAATCTTGAATGGATTTGTGGAAGGTTCGTGGATGTGTGATTTCATTCAAGAGAACTTATAATATCGAATTTCGTCAGACATAGGAAACACCATTTCTGATGGATAATCGTCTGTGGGATCAGTATGGTGTTCCATTGGGTAAGAACGTTAAGATCGTCCTTTTTTTGTTTTTATTTTTTTTTGAGCTCTTGGCTTGTGCAAGGTGGAGACTTGGTCGAAACTGGGAGCAGAAGGCTCAGTTGAAAATTTAAAAAGAGGCTTGATAAAAAATTGATGTGTCGTCTTGGTCGAGTACTCAAAGACAGGACTCGGCTTGGTCGAGATCTCAGAGACAGGACTCGGCTCGATCTAGATGGGAGTGATGGTGTTGGCTCGGTCGAGATGGAAGTTAGCGTGAGTCGGTCGAGATGGGAGTTAGTGTGATGTGGTCGAGATGGGAGTTAACGTGACTCGATCAAGATGGGAGTGAAGGGAGTTGGTTGAGATCTAAGTGAGATGGACTCGCTGATGGAGACGGGCTTGGTTGAGATCTGAAGGAGACGGGCTCAGTCCATATCTGAAGGAGACGGCCTCGGACGATCGACCATAAAATCAGTGTGTAATGTAGTTGAACAAACAATGAATCTTACTTTCTACTGCTGCAAAACGAGTTCGAATCAGATCCTTACTAAGTAAAACTAATCTACACATGTATTAATCCACAAAACAAGAACAAGAAACTAAACATAGACAACATTTTGGAGAGCCCAAGAATCAAGAAACACACATTTCTTGATTCTTGGACTGCCAAGAACATCAAGAAATGGGCTATCATAGGATTTGCAAGATTTAAGCCACAACCCAGCCAAGACGCATTACCACAATGCTGATTCCTACATTAATCCACAAACAGCAAGAAATCTAATCCACTCTAGTTCCACAAACAAGAAATAAAACTAATCCACTACTAAATCCACAACCACACACAATAGGGATGAAAGGGCAAGATCATTAATGCATCACTCAATAAACAAAAATGATCAAGGATCTCAAGAATGCATCAACTCGTGGAAGCTATTCTCATTTAAGCATGGAGTAGATACATTATACAAAAAGCTCCCTTCTACAAAGGGGGAGTCTCTTAAATAAGCAAGGGAGCTCCTTAGGTGGCATCCTAGTGGCAATTCCAAATTACACAAATTATAAGTGAAATTATCTCCTCCACTAGAGGTCACCATCAAAAGGCGGCTCACTCTACTTTTCTAAGAGGGGCCTACTTGCATTTATTACATTTGCCTAGAAATACTAGGAATTCAATCTCTCACTAGCTTCTAGAAGGTATGCTCAAATAGATCCCATCTTACTATTGATTTCTACAGACAAGAAATTGATTTTATTGACTCTAGAAGCTCACAAAGGTCTCTCTTGTAGTGTTTCACTCAAATTAGATTTCTAATTCAACAAATGGACTTATAATCTTAGTTCTAGCACTCCCTCACAAGATGGAATGAAGATTAGATGATGTAAAATCTACTTACAATCAAATCTTGCCAATCTTGGCCATTTTTGGACAAAAAAATGACTCAATCTCCCTCACTCTTCTTGATGGACTTGATGTAAATCACTTAAAAAGGTCTTGATTTCAGCCTAGATTAATTAGATCTCATGAATCAAATTCAAATCTAATTAATGGCACTCAAACTTGGTGGCTTTTCCTAAGATCAGCACCAAAAATCTCATCAAGAACAAATTGAGTTTTTATGGATCAAATGAATATCATGCAATAAATGTCGGTTCAGAGGTGCCTACACGTATGGAAAGATATATTTTGATCCCTACCAAGTTTGAGATCATATTCCCTCACCAAAATGTAGATTCTAGCTCGCCCTCTCTACACAAGTTTTTTTTAGCACCAATACTTGCTAAAAATGGATTTGCATTAGATCAATGGCTTATGATCTTGTACTTTGATCTGCTACCATGTGAAAGTACTATACTTTAGGACCATAAATGTATTTACAAAAGATCCACAAGAGCGATTGGATGCTTGCTTAACAATCTATCAAAAAACTAGACACAAAAAAGTTGATCTAGATTGGCAATTTGACAAACAACAAGCACTAACAATCAAAAGCATTGATGAACATTGAAATCCGAGCCCACAAGTGTGTGCCACAGCTTGATGTACAGCCTGTAGAGTGAGAAACAAATAGAAATCAATTTGGTCTCATTTGGATCACAGAACTCAATGTACATAGTGAACTAGCTCGAGATTGCCAATGAGCTCCAAAAATAATCTATCTTTTCACTATGGGAGCTTGGAATACATAGCAAATCTGACTTCCTTTGTGAAGTTAGATGAATTTCCAGCATGTAATAAGGAAGTTAACTCAGCATTTTTTCCCCTAAAATGAAACCCTAGTCTATTTCCTAGAGTCGTGCTTGGTAGGTGACTAGTTAGTCAATTTTTCACCCTAAACTAAGGTGAGGTCCTATAATCTAGGACTCACTACCAAAATGACATGACCGACCCTATAGACTTGACCTAACCTAATGTAGGATGGGTTTCCCACATGGAATCATGTCCTCACATGTGTGGGACCCACTTGTGTACACAATTTACACTATTCTACATGGTTTCTGATCAAGCTAGATTTGCCAATTTTTGGCAATTTCTCACAAAATTATCGATTTGAGAAGATGAAAAATGGAATTACAAGGATGGTCTTGAGTAAGGTGTAAACTTATTTGCAAATGTAATACAATGTGCATGTGATCAGGTTGGAGTTAGCAGAAATGCTTATTCCACTTTTTTTTAGAATTGTGCAAGAAGCATTTTCTCAAGTAAAGATTAAGAAGACTTATCTTCCTCGTCCATATCGAGTAAGATTAACAAGAAATTATGCTGATGAGGGAATGTTCAAGTGGTTGGCCAACCATTTCATATCATTGATTTATATAAATCTGAAAGTGGTGAGCTAAAGAACAACGACTACAATAATATTTTTCTTGACATCGAAAATGTTTTAATGTACATTATTTGGTTCTTTAAAATTAATGATCATCAAACAAATGGAAAGTTGATTGTTGTGATGAAACTTGATGAATCTGAAATCATCAAAGGTCAAAAGTTGGAACGAGTGAGTATCACTTTGATGAGCAAAGTATCAAATGATCATACATTTAGTGTTCAATCTGGAAAATCATATATGGTGGATAACAACATTCGAGGTACTTTTCTAAGACGTGTTTTCTATTACAATTATATTACTTATGATTTGGATAAGTAAGTAACAAGTACACATTACTTGCTCTGTTACAGGTTTTGAAAGAAAATCATGGAGTTCTATCATGGATATTTTCACGTACAAATAATGGAAAGATCATAAAAGAACATATGGAGGGTCAAAAACTTACTGTGGAAAACCATGGTAGTTTTCAAATTCAATGGCACTACCGGTGGACATATTCTTGGGGAGCTACTAGCAGGTAATGAATACTTGGTGATCAGATGGTACAGGGTATAGAGTTTGTTAGAGCAATCCTACTGGATATGCTATGGATCGTGTGTGAGTTGATCATCACGACAGTGGATCTAGTTTGCATTTGCATTGGTTTGGGTTAACATGATAGATACAGTGATGAGACAGGCTCCCTGGTGGGAGGCCTACATACTGGTCAAACCAGAATTGGCAACGTCAAGCATGGAAACTTGAGCCTACATGAGATGTAGGAGAGGAAAATCATCATCAGTATCTCTGGGAGATGGGTGAGCTACTTAGGTATAGTCTATGATGAGGTTTTCATCATATTCATTATTGAGTCCTTGGTAGACTCTTGTGCTCGAAGCATGGGGAATGGATGGAGATTAGCTTTTAGGGCTTATTGGACAGGATGTCAAGGAAAAACGGCTTGGAGCATGGATTTTTTTGGGAGATACATCAGGGATGAGGCTTGGAGCGCTCATTGAATCTTGGGAGATCTTTGGACAATGTATGGTGACATCAGTTGGATATGCTTGGACATGAGGGCATCTTGATTACAGGTGAGAGGCCATGATCGAAGATTTGATCTGGAAACCAGTGGTGTAGCAGCGAATCTATAGGTGACAAGTGTTGGTATGACAAGATATCACGTTTGGGTGGGCATTGGTCATGTATTTGACGCTTTATCATTCATGAGTGTGTGTGGGCTTGCATGTTACCTTGTCACGGGGGTCTAGATCTGAGTCGGAGTTGTATATATTTATGCATTTTCTATGTCAGAAGCAAAGTAATCATTTGGTATGCTCAGTGACTTGTTGTTATGTCTACTAGCTATCTATTTGATGAGGGTATAGTCTCATGGTGACCATAAGATTTTCTCAAGTTGAGCCTTAGTCGCTCATTTATGTCAACTTTACAAGTTTGTGCTTGTAAGTGTCTGATAGGATGTCAGCCTAGCTAGATGGAGGATGTAAGTCTCACGATGGTAGTGTCAGTTTGAGCCATGTCGCTCATGTGGTCCACTTGTATCTTGTGTATAAGTCGGATTGGGGCCAAGTTAGTTGGTTGAGAGTGTGGTAGACTCTCTGTGTGAGCATTGTGTTTGCATGATACTTTGTGGGTCAAACATGGTGGTTTGTTGGTGTGCTTGAGTGTGAGTCAAGTACAGAGTAGCAGGACATGCTAACATCTTTTGGATACTCCAGACGCTGCTACAATTTGTATCTCTTTACCCCTATCACATTTGAGCTTAAGGGAGAGAGTTAGAAATCAGAGTTAATCTTATATACATTTTATGTAAGCTTCAAATGTGATAGTATAATTATTAGATTTGATGTATTCAGTTGTGATCGAGACGTGACTATCATTGATTTATTAGTCGGGCACTTGTCCCGTAGCCGGCTGCTTGAGTTAGTCGAGTAGCCACACGTAGGGAAGTTAGCATGTACAATATATTGTTGATGGCATTTGCTATACTTAGGGGCATGTCCTGAGTTTGTTAGTATTTTATGTCAATTTTCAGAGAAAAAAGACAAATATTGATTGTACTATCAATAATTAAGAGTTATTGATTGCTTAATCAAAAGATCTATCAAGTTCTAGATGTTAGATCTTGATCTAGATGCTTTACACTATTATTTAAGCAAGAGCAATGTATAGCCATTGCCGTGTTAAGAGTTATTGATTGCCTAATCAAAAGATCTATTAAGTTCTAGATGTTAGATCTTGATCTAGATGCTTTACACTATATATAGTCGTTGTCGTGTTCACAGATTCAGAGTTATTGATTGCTTAATCAAAAGATCTATCAAGTTCTAGATGTTAGATCTTGATCTAGATGCTTTACACCATGTATAGTCGTTGCCATGTTCACAGATTCAGAGAAACTGCGAACATTTGGCGCCATTCCACAGCTACACAAACGTTAAACCATGCCATATCTCCTTCATCTGTGTTGCAAAACAATCACCCTTAGATCTCCTACACATTCATTACAGAGCACCCCACTTCGGTCCTGACCGACATGCCACTCATTTCTCAGTCGGGGTCTCACGATCCTTACCAAGCCGAGCTCCACGACTCAAGTCTGGACCGGACCGCTACCTACTACCTCTCGATCGAGCCACTACTTCAATATCCTGACATGTCTTGAGTTTCACCTCAACCGATGTTCATCGTTCAAATCTCAACCGGAGGCCACAGTCAGATCTCAACCGACGCCTTCTATTGACATCTCAATTGACGACCTACTTCAATCTCGACCGATAGCCTCCGTCCCACTCTCGACCGACACTCTCGCGACAAATCTCGACCGACAACCTCGTGTCAGATCTCGACTGACAGCCTCCGTCCCACTCTCAACCGATGCTCTCACGATAGATCTTGACCGACAACCTCGTGTCAAATCTCGACCAACAGCCTCTGTCCCACTCTTGGCCAACTCTCTTGAGACAGATTTCGGCCGACAACCTTGTGTCAGATCTCGACCGACAGCCTCCGTCCCAATCTCAACCGACGACCTCACATCAGAACTCAACCGACGACCTCGCGTTAGCACTCAACCGACGACCTCACGTCAGATCTCGATCGACGACCTCGCGTCAGCTCTCGACCGACGCCCTCGCGTCAGTTGTCGACTGACGGATACTCTTAGCTCTCAACCGATCCTTAGAACGTCCAGTCCATATACAAATTCTGCACCGTGGGAACCGCATCTGACCGTAGAGAATACATTCACCAATTTACACAATCCTACAATACTCTACAAGTTGTTATGGATCGCCCTTATGATCCAAATTCTACGGAGGACTATCCACCAGAGATGGTCTCCCCATCCACCAAACAAGCTCGATTTAACATAAATTCTCGAATAAAATCCCAAATCCAAGAGCCATCCACAACCCATTCGATAGATGGGAACCCATGTGAAAAACTCAGATCCAAAAGATGCTAAAGTTTCATAAAGATCTTGGCCATGGAAGTTATGCACATCTAGATTGAAAAAATGATAGAAATTGTGATGTTAAGCATACTAAACATCAACTAAACATCAAAATCTGATCATAAGCTTCCACAAACAGAAACTTGCTGTCCCTGTCCGTACTTCAGAGCCTACAACCTGCATTTCACACGTGTGAAGCCATAGCAACAAAGAAATCACAATTCTAGTGGCTAGAATGCAAGATATGAACAAAAAAGTGAGAGAGAAGAAGATGGATCTTCAAAGAGCATAACATTCATTCAATAGAATGAAAATGAGATATGTACATACTCGTGGAGATGGCTATTTATAGCAGCCATAGTGCCTCTTGGCCACTTGTCTTATGATAGGCTAAAATTGGGGTCCAATAGGATTCACCCATATACCTAGAAATTTGGTCAAATAGGAATGCACCAAATTATGAGCCAATAGAAGAGCTCCACACTCGACCTCCTCTAATTAATGTGACCTCAAAAGTAGTGTACACATACTTTGGGCCTCTACATACATGTATGAACCTATCTCTAACTTTTATTTGGCCATAGGCCTACAAAATCTCAAGTTAGGAAAATACTACTAGTTGACAATTTTTCACACTCCCTCTTCAACTAGTTTTAGCATAGATTTAGAAAGTACACCAAGACTTGTTCTATGCTTGAAAAATAAGTCCTTTCCCAATGCTTTGGTAAAGATATCAGCCACACATTCCTTTGATGGGACATGTTCAAGCTTGATCTCTTTTGCCAACACTTGTTCTCTCACAAAATGGTAAGCCACCTCGATATGTTTGCTCCTTGCATGGAAAACCGGATTGCTTGCTAGACTTTGGGCTGAAAGGTTGTCACAAAAGATGATTGGACTCTCTGAAAAATCCAGCAAATGAAGCTCCATAATCATCCTCTTGATCCACACCATCTCCTTTGTGCATGATGTCAAAGCTTTGTACTCGGCCTCACTAGAAGAAAGTGATATAGTTGCTTGTTTCTTCGACATCCATGAGATAGCTCCATCACCTATGAAAATAGCATGTGCATTTATGGATTTTCTATCCATAAGGTCTCCTGCAAAATCTGAATCTGAAAAACCAAATAAGTTAGGTGATGAGCCTCTATAAACAATGCCAAAATCTTTTGTTCCCGAGATGTATCTCAAGATCCTCTTTCCTAGTTTCCAATGTTCTATGCTAGGATCTTGCATGAATTGGCTTAATCTACCAACACAATAAGATAAATCAGGTCTTGTGATGGTTAGATATATAAGAGAACCTATTAGCTTCCTATAGAGAGTAATGTCCTCGAAGGATCTTTCATTACCTCTTATAGTTAGCTTTACATGTGATTCCATAGGTGTATTAATAGGATTTGCATCTACCATATGAAATCTATTGAGAATAGAAATAGCATACTTCTCTTGTGAAATAAAAGTGATTTGAGAAGTTCTAATTACTTCTATTCCTAAGATATAGCTCAAAAGACCAAGATCATGCACTTCAAATTCCTTTTTTAGTGCTTTCTTGATATCTTCTATATCTTCCTTGTTCCCTCCACTTAAAATAATGTCATCCACATAAATTAGAAGGATTGTAACATCATTAGCACTAATTCTAAAGTAAAGTGAATGATCATACTCACTCATAGTGAAGTTTTGAGAAAGTAGAAAAGAGTTAAGCCTAGCATACCAACTCCTTGGTGCTTGCTTAAGACCATACAAACTTTTTTGTAGAAAACACACATGATTAGGCTTGCTATGAGAAACATAGCTCTCGGGTTGCTCCATGTAGACTTCCTCTTCAAGATCACCATTCAAGAAAGCATTAGAAATGTCTAATTGCCAAAGATCCCATCCATAAAGAGTTGCAAGGGAAATGATTACTCTTATGCTCACCATCTTTGCCACGGGTGCAAAGGTTTCCTCATAGTCAATGCCATGCTCTTGAGCATAACCTTTAGCCACCAACCTTGCCTTCAACTTGTTGATAGATTCATCTTGATTTGTCTTTACCTTGAAGATCCATTTGCATCCAATTGCACTTTTGCCCTTTGGAAGCTCCACCAATCTCCATGTGTTGTTCTTCATAAGTGCTTCAAACTCAAGATCCATTGCTTGGATCCATTCCTCTTTTTGCCTTGCTTCATCTACACATGAAGGTACATCAAAAGAAGTTAGGAAAGCATAGTTGGATCCATCCACCACTTGCTTACCTTTGTCATCATAAGTGAGCCTTGAGGGTTTCACTTTATGCCTTGGAGTTCTCCTTGGAATTTGACTTGAAGAGACTTCTTCAACATCCACATCCAATGTGTCATCAACTCCATTGTCATCAAGCACATTAGTTGCAACAACACCATCATCACTTGAAACAACTTTTGGAATGTTACTTTCATCAAAAATGACATCCCTACTTGTGAACACTTTCTTGATTGAAGGAACATAAATCCTATATGCTTTGCTTACTTCACTATAACCAACAAAAATGCCCTTTCTTGAAGATGGATCCTCCTTAGTTCTATCATCAAGAGTAATGTTGAAGTAGCAAATGCATCCAAAAGTTCTTAGAAACTTGACATTAGGCTTCATACCAAACAAAGCTTCAAAAGGGGTTTTTCCTTCCAATACAACACTTGGCCATCTATTGCATAGGAAATTTGCACACAACAAAGCATCACTCCAAAAAGGTTTAGGAAGATTAGCATTCAATCTCATTGCCTTTGCACTCTCACACAAGGTTCTATTCTTCCTCTCGGCCACTCCATTTTGTTGTGGTGTTCTTGGACATGTGTACTCCCTCTTGATCCCATGCTCATCGCAAAAGGCTTTGAATTTGTTAGAAATGTATTCACCACCATTGTCGCTCCTCAAGCATTTGATTTTGGTTGTAAATTGAGTCTCAATAGCAACTTTGAACTTGACAAACACATCAAACACCTCATCCTTGCTCTTTAGTAGATAAACCCAACAAAATCTACTAAAATCATCAATGAAAGTTACATACATCTTAGCACCTCCATTGCTAATTGTAGTAACACCATGAATATCCGAATGCAAGAGAGAAAAAGGCATCTTAGATCTAGATATAGATCTAGTATATGGCAATCTATGTGATTTAGACAAAGCACATTCTTCACAAACATGATTCAAGCAAGTAAGAGACTTGGGAAGTCCCCTTACTACCTCCTTTTTGGCTATTACCTCCAAGGCCTTGTAGTTGAGATGTCCCATCCTTTTATGCCATACCTCTTGAATTGACATTTGTTCATTTGCCATGCATCCAACTTGGTTAGCAACAACACATGCATCAAGCTTGAACAATTTCCCTTGCCTTTTCCCTTTTGCAATGATACTACACCCCTTTTTGATCAAGCAAGCATCACCATCAAACTCAACTTTGAATCCTTTGTCAAGCATTTGGCTTACACTAAGTAAGTTCTTGGTAATGGATGGAATGAGCAAAACATCTTTCAATTCTATATTCCTATTTGTAGAAAGTGAAATAGGAATTGTGCCAATCCCCTTGATTGCACACTCACCATCATTTGCGGTATAGATTACCTTCCTATCACCATCAAATGCCATTAAAGATGAAAAATACTCTTTATGATATGTCATATGAGAAGTGGCTCCACTATCAATCCACCAAGGATCAATGTCTCCATGATTAGCCAACAAGCAAGATGACATAACAAAAGCATCATTTGAAAGAAGCTCATCCCCACCCTCATCAATAGTTAGATTGGTTTGCTTTTCCCCTTGATCCCTCTTTTTCTTGAAACAATCACTAGCAAAATGCCCTTTGACTCCACAATAGAAACATTTTAGCTTAGATCTATCCTTCTTTTTGCCAAAAGTAGAGTGCTCACCTTGGTCTTGCCCTTTAGACCAATTGCTTTTACCTTTGCCCTTGAACTTGCCTTTAGAGAACATTGCCTCCTCTTCTCCTCCTTGAGATGTAGAAGATGCTCCCACTCTTGCTTGCAACCTGAATTCTTCAGCCAACAAGACCTCTTGCAAGTCTCCAACACTTGGTAAACATTTTTGGATAGCATAACTTTGAACAAGATTAGCATGATCATCCAACAAGCCATTGAGAATCACTTGAACAAGCTCCTCATTATTTATGCCATCATTAATGCATGCTAACTCATCATTCAATGCTTTAACTCTCAAAACAAAAGCATGTCCACTCTCACTCTTCTTTTGCATACAAGAAAAGATTTGCCTTCTTAAAGTCAACACTCTAGAAGTAGACTTGGATTCATAAACCTTCTTCAAGGCTTCCCAAGCTTCACTAGATGATGTGCACTTACCAACCTCTTTGATAAGCTCATTTGTCACATTCATCTTGATCATGTGAAGGGCTTTCTTTGCCCTCTTGTCATACCTCAATTGTTCTTGAGGTGCCAAAGGTCTCTCCTCCACACCTACAACAATATCCATCAACTCATTCATCTCAAGCAAAGACTCCATCCTTACTTTCCAAGTAGAATAGTTGAGGGAGGTAAGCCTATCATTGCTTTCCAACATGTAGCCTCCATTTGTAGCCATGTTGCAATGATTGATCTCTGATCTTTGACCTGTTCCAATGCACTAAGCACTCTCTTGAATCAACAAATGAAACACAAGAAGAAATCACAAAGATTTGGAACCTAAAACCTTACTTTTTCTCTCTTTTCCTCACTTTTTCCTCAATTTTAGCCACTAGTTTTATGATTTCTTGATCAAACCAAGACCAAACCTCAATATACTTGCTTTTCCCTCACTCCTAAGATTGAAATACACTCTTGAATCATTCAGCAAACTGAAAATCAGAGGGTTACATCAATTTTGAAGTTTTTGACATGAAGAAGCAAGAAATTGAATAAAAAAACTATATGCTAGAATGGAAAACTAATAGGATCTTGTTGGATCTTGCATCTCCCTCTTTCCAAAACAAATTTTGTCTCCTTATTCTGATAAGTACAGAGGGAATTCGCCCTACTTCAATTGAAATGCATACAAATGATGTTTTGATCACAAAGATCCAATTTCTACACATAAATCAACAAGATTTTTAGCTAGAAACTTGATTGGAATGCTACAAAAGCAAACTCGCCCACAAATCTCTTCTAAATCTGGCAAAACCTGCACATTTGGCCGCCTAATGCTCTGATACCATGTGAAAAACTCAGATCCAAAAGATGCTAAAGTTTCATAAAGATCTTGGCCATGGAAGTTATGCACATCTAGATTGAAAAAATGATAGAAATTGTGATGTTAAGCATACTAAACATCAACTAAACATCAAAATCTGATCATAAGCTTCCAC
The DNA here is from genome assembly GCA_029204225.1 of Diphasiastrum complanatum. Taxonomy (NCBI): domain Eukaryota; kingdom Viridiplantae; phylum Streptophyta; class Lycopodiopsida; order Lycopodiales; family Lycopodiaceae; genus Diphasiastrum; species Diphasiastrum complanatum. The sequence goes on from MU831782.1 coordinate 64,637, forward strand.
AAACAGAAACTTGCTGTCCCTGTCCGTACTTCAGAGCCTACAACCTGCATTTCACACGTGTGAAGCCATAGCAACAAAGAAATCACAATTCTAGTGGCTAGAATGCAAGATATGAACAAAAAAGTGAGAGAGAAGAAGATGGATCTTCAAAGAGCATAACATTCATTCAATAGAATGAAAATGAGATATGTACATACTCGTGGAGATGGCTATTTATAGCAGCCATAGTGCCTCTTGGCCACTTGTCTTATGATAGGCTAAAATTGGGGTCCAATAGGATTCACCCATATACCTAGAAATTTGGTCAAATAGGAATGCACCAAATTATGAGCCAATAGAAGAGCTCCACACTCGACCTCCTCTAATTAATGTGACCTCAAAAGTAGTGTACACATACTTTGGGCCTCTACATACATGTATGAACCTATCTCTAACTTTTATTTGGCCATAGGCCTACAAAATCTCAAGTTAGGAAAATACTACTAGTTGACAATTTTTCACAACCCATGCGTTATGAAGCTCCATATGAATGACCACATTTTCATGCTGCCGAATCTTCACATGCACGAGCTCACTTAAATGGAGATTTTGCGAATAATGTTCCACGTACTGAAAAATGTACCCCAAAGCTAGATTTACCTAAGTACGATGGTAACACTGATCCTCAAAGATTTCTTCAAGTCTTTGAGAACGCATGTGACGTCTATGGAGAGACATCACCGGAAGCCATGGTACAGCTCTTTTCGATGACCATGATCGATCGCGCACGAGAGTGGTTTTTTAACCTTGATCGTGAAGATAAATGTGACTGGTCACCCTTGAAGGAGGCCTTTATCAAGCCATTTCGCTTGATAGAAAGTCCTTATGTCAAGCTATGTAACATCAAAATGACAAAAGATGAGAAAGTACGTGACTATATTGAGCGATTTAAAAGATTAAAAAGTCAGGTACAAGAACAACCCACTAAGTCTATGCTCATAATTTGGTTCCTCGTTGGACTCCCACGATGGATACGATGGATACATCATTGAAACAAGCCATGCCTGACGCCATTCGAGAGGAAGACGAGGGATCTGATGTCGATGAACCACATGAACGGAGAGCACATCGTGCTTTCCAAGAAGCTCGACCAAACGACAAAACTCGAGAACAGTTGTGGAAAACACAGATGGAGTTGCTTAACCAGCAACACCAACAACAGATGGAGAAACTCACGAAAGAGTTTCAAAACACTCTTAAGTCTATCCAGAGTTCGATGCCGAGCTAGTTACCCACTGGCCAAATCCACCATAGACGAGAGAACACGTGGTGCCCTCACTGTCGAGGTGCACACACTAGCAATGAGTGCACTTCATACCAACCGGTCCCAGATACTTCCTTGATCAAATGTGAAATCTGCGACTTTATGGGACATACCTCTCTTTATTGCTATTATAACCTGAGGAACCAGCCTCACAACCAGTCAGGAGGACATACTCAACCTCATCGACAACCGTTTGTTTCACAAAACCAACACACGCACTACCAACCACGAAACAACCAAGTCTATATACAAGAGTTGCCCAGACAATCTAGACATGAACCTCAACCATAGTTGGCACTCTTAGGACCACCTCCAAGAGGACAACCAAATCTAGGACCACAAAAACATAGAAATCCTTGAGAGTCTACACAAACACATCTTGTTGAAAATTCCTACGATCAGTCCTATCATCAAGATACAACACTTCCATCGGCTAGTTCTCAACATTATCAAACCGACAACTCATGCTCGTGCAAATGAGATGAGTATTCAACACCACCAGAAAATCCAGCACAGCTAGCCAACCAAGATGGTTATGCTACTGCCACAGGCCCAATGAGCAACCGCTGCTTTATTTGTGGTGAAATGGGACATTTCATGGCTGACTGTAAAGTTAAATACCAATACCATGCAGAATGTCCCGACTGTGTCCGTAAACACAGTTTCAAGGATTGTCCTAAACAACCTAACAGGATTCTTCCAGCACGTCATATCTCATCCGAACCTATTAGAGTTCTCACTAGAGCACAACGCCAACAGCAAGAACAACAGCAAAATAATGTCAAATCAGCTGACCCCCAGGGAAGCAACTTGACGGCTTCCACATTACCAAAAGATTACCCAGACCCAAAGGTAGAACAACGGCAATACAATGAGTTTCGAGCTGAGTTTTTGCGAGAGGAAGAACATACAAAAAGTTTGTTCTCAGCTCATACCCCCAAAAAGGAGCAATCCCTACAGGGACTTGAAGTATTTTTTGACCTCCTGCAAGCTCAACTCACCATGTCGTTTCAGACCACGATAAAATCCTTTACTGGGCTTCAACGTTATATCCATCGAAGTTTTCAGCTGCCTACTACTCCTAATGAACAACCGAAAACAGAAGAGATTCCTGAAATTTCCCAGATTCCAATGAATCTGTTGAATATAGGTGTTGCTAAGGGGACTAGCATCACCCTACCTTTGTCCTATAAAGACTATCTCACAGTATCTGCTATCCTAGATAGCAGATCAGGCATTAATATCATGGCTTTGTCATTAGCAAAGTCATGGGGCTTTCATACCCTCGATCAACCACGATATAAACTTCGCATGGCTGATCAACGAGTTACTGACCCTGTTGGTCATTTATCGAATATAAAAGTTCGCATAGTAGGTGTCAAATTTGTGCTAGATTGTGTCATCTTAGATTTACCAGAAGATAACAATACATAATAACTCCTTCTTGGTACACCCTGGCTCCAGATGGCAAGTGTTGTCCAAGATTGTAAGCGTAGCAAAATTATCTTTGATAACCACGATAAACGAGTCACGGTTGACTCAACAGGAGCTGAAGTTTTCAGCGGTTATTTTCTTGTTCAAATAGCCCCTAAAGATAAACATAAAACGGCCTTTGCCACATAGAACGGGTTTACGCTTATAACGTTATGCCTTTTGGCTTATGCAACACCCCTTCAACGTTCCAAAGGGTCATGCAACTGGCCTTTCAAGATATATTACATCGGATCGTGGAGATTTATCTCGACGATCTAGGTGTACATTCCTCCGCAGCTACACACCTGATGCCCTGGAGAAAATCTTCATTCGCTGTCGTAGATTTGGAATCTCACTAAACCCTGATAAATGCCAAATATGGGTCACCCATGGGGTCGTACTCGAGCATATAATTCTCAACGGATGGTATTTATACCAATTCGTCAAAAATCAAGGTTATAGTGGACATGCCCTTACCTGCAACAGTGAAGGAAGTATATGTCTCCTCGATCATACCAATTATTATCGCATCTTTATAATCGACTATGCCGGCAAGGCATGCCTCGTTTATTTAGTTGTGGTAGATCCTCGTTGGACCGAAGAACGTTATGGCCTTTGAGGAGTTGAAAACAGCCCTCACCACGGCTCTCATACTCCGCTCGCCAGATTACACGGAAGAGTTCCATGTGCATACTGATGCAAGTAAGTATGCCATTGGAGGTCTTCTTGCGCAACCGGACGAGTATGACAAAGACTTTCCCATACGTTTCTTGAGCAGGCAACTGGTGCCTGCTGAAGTAAACTATACAACTACTGAGAGAGAAGCATTGGCGATGCTCTATGCGGTACACCAACTACGACATTATTTATTAGGCCAAACATTTGCATTCTACACAGACCCTCGAGCACTTCTATATATTGTTAATAAGTCCTGTAAGACGGGACGAATAGCTCGATGGCTGCTGATTTTGGAGGAATTTAATTTCCGTGTAGACGTTTGGAAAGGGACCCAACATTTCATGGCGGACCACCTTTCCAGACTACCAAGTGCTGAAAAAGCAACTGCACCAGTCAATAATTATCTTCCTGATGCATGCCTTTTTTTTACAACGGAAAAAAAAAAAATTTCTACTAAAAGCAGCACCCTTTCAATTAATAGTGGGACAACTTTACAAAAGGGGCATTGACGACATTATTTGACGATGTGCTTATGAATTTGAGATACGACCGATAATATCTCAAGCTCATGAGGGCATTGGGGGTGGCCACTTTTATGTTGAAGCCACAACGAAGATTATCCTTCGAGCAGGATTGTGGTGGCCATCTTTGTTTAAAGACATGTTTGTTGTCATTAAAGCGTGTGATGTCTGTCAACAAGCAAAGAAAAATACCAAAGCAGAGTTCACGCCATTGACTCCCATTATAGAAGACGAAGCCTTCCATAAGTGGGGGATTGACTTTGTTGGACCAATCAGTCCAACAGCAAAACACACCCAAGCTCGCTACATCCTCATAGCCACAGATTACGCCACTAAGTGGGTTGAGGCTCGAACAACGAAGGATGCCAACGCAAAAACAGTCGCACGTTTTTTTTATGAAAACATTATTACACGTTTTGGCTGTCCCATAGAGCTAGTTAGTGATCGTGGCACACATTTTTTAAATGATGTCGTTGATAACCTCCTACGCCATTACCTTGTCGTTCACAGAAAAAGTACACCGTACTACCCTAGATGTAATGGCCAGGCTGAATCAACTAACAAGACGATATGTAAAATTTTGACTAAGATAGTTGAAACCAGTCATTCTGATTGGAAAACAAAATTTTTGTCAGCTGTTTGGGCTTACCGCACCACCCCGAAGAAAGCCACTAGGTGGGTTACCCCTTTCCACTTAGTATATGGTCAAGAGGCGGTAATGCCAGTAGAATTCTTAGTCCCATCATTACGAGTCATGGAAGCTTTTTCAACAGATCTCTATGAAAAAGCTGCATTCGAACAACAACTCAAAACCAGGCTATTTATGTTAGCCCAGTTATGCGAATATCTTATCACGCACAACTACTTAACAAACGACGCCAAAAGGCCTGGCATGACCGTCACCTGCGCAATAAAGATCTACACTTAGGTGACCGAGTGCTTCTTTATACATCAAAGAAACACCCTGACAAATTGAAGTTCAGAAGTGAGGGGCCATATGTTATCAATAAAATCTCTCCTAATTGTGTAGTCCAATTGCAAACACTTGACGGGATACTCCTAGACATTGTCGTAAACGGTGGTCATCTGCGGCGATATTACGAAGAGTTGTTCAGCATCTTTTCCCTAGTATATATTCTACATTTCTCTTTATTTTATTATTTTTATTTTTATTTTATTTTATTTCCATGCTTGTAATTCTTGTTTTGCATGCCTATTTTTCACTTACTTCCTTCTTGATACTTCATACCATTACTTTGGTACTTTCTATGCATTTGCTTTTTCCTGTACATATTCATGGGTCATGGATGTTCTAGATCAACAAAGGATAGGCAACACCATAGGAAATGATTTTCACACCTAAGCCCAAACCTCTCAAGAATGGAAGTAGCATACTTTGATTGACTTAAACTTAAGAAGTCCTAGATCTACCATCTTGAATTCACTAACAAGAAAACTTTAACATTTCTTATGCCTTCACCATCATCTCCTGTCAATATGATATCATCAACATAAAGTACTAAAATGATGATCTTTCCATCATTACATTTGATGTACAAAGAAGGCTCATAAGAGCTAATCACAAAGCCAAGAGAGTAGAGAAAATCATGCAACCTAGAGTACCAAGCTCTAGGTGCTTGCTTCAAGCCATATAGGCTCTTCTTTAAGTGGCAAACCTTGTCCTTCTCACCATCCTTGATGAAGCCCTTGGGTTGCAACATGTATATTTCCTCCTCCAAGTAGCCATTCAAAAAAGCATTTGTCACATCCATTTGATAGAGATTCCACTTGAATAAAGTAGCAATACAAATGATCAATCTAATGGCTACAAGTTTTGCTATAGGAGCAAATGCTACTTCATAATCTATGCCTTTAGTTTGAAGAAACCCCTTAGCAACCAATCTAGCTTTGTACTTACTTCTAGTTCCATCTTGATTGTACTTTGATCTATAGATCCACTTACATGCCTATGGCTTCTTCCTATATGGAAGGTGTACAAGATTCCAAGTTTGATTATCTATCAAAGCATCAAACTCTACTTGCATTGCATCTCTCCAAACTTGTGATCTACTTGCATCTTCATAACATGATGGCTCTTCAAGCATTGTGGTTAGAAAAGAGTAAGAGGTATAAGGAGATGTGTCTTCCCTTTGCTTTCCTTTTTCAAAGTATGTGAGCCTTGAAGGCTCAGCCTTGCTCCTTGTGGATCTTCTTGGCTCCTTTTTTTTTCTTATACAACATCTCAAATGGTGTCTTTCCTCCTATTGCAAGATTTGGAAGCTTATTACAAAGATAGTTTGCACATGCAACTGCCTCTTCCCAAAATTCTTTAGGCAGAGAAGCTTCTAGCCTAATGGCTTTTGCACATTCACACAAAGTTCTATTTTTTCTCTCAGCAACTCCATTTTGCTAAGGAGTATATGAACAAGAAAACTCTCTTTGAATACCCTCTCTCTCACAAAAGTCTTTAAACTTATTGGAAGTGTACTCTCTTCCACTATCACTTCTTAAAGCTTTTAACTTGAAAGGAAACTGCTTCTCTGCATAAGCTTTGAAAGTAAGAAAAACATCATAAACCATGGCTTTTGAAGACAACATATAGATCCAAGAATATCTTGTATAATCATCTACAAAAGAGACAAAGCGATTGGCTCCTCCTTTGCTCTTAGTTGATGAGAAATGAACATCAGAGTGTACAAGTTCAAATGGTTGCTTTGTCTTGATACTTGATCTAGGAAAAGGCCTTCTATGTGACTTTGCCAGCACACAAGCTTCACAAAGTAGAAGCTCCTCTTTGGTAGACCAACAACTTTTCCTTCTTTGACCATAGATTGCATGGCTTTGAAATTGGGATGACCCAATCTCTTGTGCCACAGATCCTCCTGTAGAACCTTGGTCTCATAAGCAATATTTGAAATGTTAGCACTCTCCCTAGAATCTCGTTTGTACAACTTACCAGTTCTAGATCCTCTAGCAATAACTTTATGTTCTCTTGAGATTATACACTTTTCAGCTTGAAACTTGACATCCAATCCACTATCAAACAACTGTCCTACACTAATGAGATTCTTGGTCAATCTAGGTACATACATTACATCATGTAAGCAAAAAGATTTTGATGATGATGCATGCAATGGAATACTACCCATTTCTTCAATTCTATACTCTACATCATTAGCAGTATAGATTGACCTTTTTGCACCTAGATATGGCATGAGAATAGTGAAAGAGTTCCTAGAACTAGACATATGGGAACTAGTCCCACTATTTATCCACCAGACTTCATTCTTAAAAGGAAAAGATGAAAAAATAGACATCATTAGTGAATCCTCTCTTTCACTCTATACACCCTCACACTCATCCTCATTAGTAGGGTTAGCTTGTTTGGATTGGTTTTTCTTCTTGAAACAGTTTGATGCACAGTGTCCTTTCTTGCCACATAAAAAACACTTGATCTTTGATAGCTTCTTCTTGCCACTGGATGTTGCAGCTTGTGAGGACTGATCCTCACCACCTTCTTTGGCTTTGTCCTTCTTGAAGTGTTGTTGTCCTTTGCCCTTGCCTCTTGACTTGTCTCTAATGAAGAGTGCTTTGTCATCTCCACCATCTTTCAATGAAAGTCTGTTGATCCTCAGCATCTTGTTCTCTTGTCTGCTTTCTTCAGCAATGAGAACACCTTGCAGTGTCTCCAAGGATGGAAGATCTTCCCTGACAGCATAAGTCTGCACAATATTGTCATACTCATCTCTAAGTCCATTTAGGACTACTTGAACAAGTTCAGTGTTCTTAAGAGCATCACTAATACCAGCTAACTCTTGATGAAGATCCTTAACTCTCATGACATATGATGAAGCACTCTCATCTACTCTCTGATAACTTAGAAATATTTGGTTTCTAAGTGTAAGCAATCTAGAAGTAATTTTGATTTCATAGATTGCTTTTAGAGTATCCCAAGCTTCCTTGGCAGTGGTGCATGTACTGATCTCTCTTAACACTTCATTGGTAACATTCATTTTTATAAAATGAAGGGCAATTCTGGTTCTTTTGTGGAATGCTGCAGCTTCATTAGGTGCAGCAAGTTCTTCTTCAGCTCCACTCACAATATCCATTACATCCTATAGAATCAACAATGATTCCATTCTGATCTTCCACATTGCATAATTGGAAGATGTTAAGTGTTTCAGTCCATACAGACTTTTGAACAAAAGACAAACTTTTGATTCATCACCTTCCTTCACAAAACCTGGAGGCTGCTCCATATAAATCTTCTCCTCAAGGTAACCATTGAGAAATGCATTAGAAACATCAAGCTGGAACATACTCCATTTGTGAAAACATGCAAGAGAGATTGAGTATTCGAATTGTTATTATCTTTGCAACTGGTGCAAAGGTGTCTTCACAGTCAAGACCTTTGATCTGTGAGTAGCCTTTGGCACAAAGTCTTGCTTTATACTTATTGATTGATCATCATGATTATACTTGATTCTAAATACCCACTTACATCCAATCACATGCATGTTGTTTTGTGGCTCCACAAGCTCCCATGTGTTATTTGACATCAAGGCTTCAAATTCTTGGGTCATTGCTTCAACCCACTCCTTGGATTGAAAAGCTTCTTGGACATCCTTAGGCTCTTCATCTGATGTATGCCATTGTGCTCTTGCCTTAGATTTTTCAAGCATACTGTTCTTTGATCAATCTTGTGCAATCACAACGCCTCAGTCTTTCATGCAAGGAGCAAGCAAAAACACTGATGATCTGATGTATACGCCCTCACCTCTTCAAAGCATGATGCTTAGATACCATGTGAGAAATCCATAAATCATAATATGGATGGACAAACTAGGATTTGAATCTAGGACCTCTCTCATACCGGATGGGATGCTCTACCATTGAGCTATCCGCCCTGTTTGATAGTTCTCTCTAGAGTGTGGATTGATATTCCAACACCCCCCCCTCAAGCCACACTTGGTTGGGGTCCTAGTTGTCACCTGCCCCACAACTTGGGCCACCTAACCATGGCTTTGACACCATGAACTGTTAGGTCTAACTTGGCTTTGATACCATGTGAAGTTCTTAGCACGTGTGAACTTCACCACACACCTTACAGGATCTTAGTGAGGTGTTGTGATTGCACAAGATTGATCAAAGAACAGTATGCTTGAAAAATCTAAGGCAAGAGCACAATGGCATACATCAGATGAAAAAATCTAACTCTTCACTATCACTTCTTAAAGCTTTTAACTTGAAAGGAAATAACTTCTCTACATAAGCTTTGAAAGTAAGAAAAACATCATAAACCATGGCTTTTGAAGACAGCATATAGATCCAAGAATATCTTGTAAAATCATCTATAGAAGAGACAAAGCAGCTGGCTCCTCCTTTGCTCTTAGTTGATGAGAAATGAACATCAGAGTGTACAAGTTCAAATGGTTGCTTTGTCTTGATACTTAATCTAGGAAAAGCCCTTCTGTGTGATGCTTGAGGGGGGGGGGGGAGTGTTGGATATCAATCCACACTCTAGAGAGAACTATCAAACAGGGCAGATAGCTCAGTGGTAGAGCATCTTATTCGGTATGAGGGAGGTCATGGGTTCGAATCCTAGTCTGTCCATCCATATTATGATTTATGGATTTCTCACATGGTATCAGAGCGTCGTGCTTTGAAGAGGTGAGGGTGTATACATCATATCATAAGTGTTTTTGCTTCCAGGAACTCGGATTTGGGAGAGGGATTCAAACTTGTTGAGAAACAAGCAATCTGAGGATCATAAGTGGATCAAATCAAGGCTGATCTGATCTAGTGGAGCTCTGTATGGACAGAGAGCTCACACGTGTGAAATCAGCCCTCATTAATGAGTGCTACTTCTCAAGGAATCATCCAAATTTGATGTTCTATAGCTTGTTGGATAGCAATCAGAGAGTTTGAGAGGGTACTCAACTCATGGGATATGCCAAAGTGAGCACACATCTTTCTTTTTCACCATTTTCATCAATTTTCACTGTCAATCAAGTAGAATTGGATAGAAATGAGTGTTCTGAGGTCTTAGACTTTTCATTTCACACATATTATTGTGTTTGAGTTGAAAGTAAGTTCTTAGAGAGTTTATCAATACTTTGAAACTCGTGGGAGAGATAGACTTCTTGCTTGCATGTGCTTCTTCTTTTGTGACTGAAGCAAGATCCAAATTCAAGATAGATTAATTTTTTGTATTGAGAATTTGTTCTCACATCTATTTCTAGATTTCATAGGGTGGATCAACATCTGTGTTAGATCCTAGATTGAGATAGCAAGCAACATCCTTTCAGCTCCATTTTTTATCATTACTAGAATTTCTCACCAAGAATATGTCTTTCTGATTCACATTTCTTAGAGCACAGTGAGAGATTAACATCTTCCAATTATGCAATGTGGAAGATTAGAATGGAATCATTGTTGATTCTACATGATGTAATGGATATTGTGAGTGGAGCTGCAGAAGAACCTGCTGCACCTAATGAAGCTGCAACATTCCACAAAAGAACCTGAATAAATGCCTACAATGAAGTGTTAAGAGAGATCAGTACATGCACTACTGCCAAGGAAGCTTGGGATACTCTAAAAACAATCTACGAAATCAAAAATACTTCTAGATTGCTTACACTTAGAAACCAAATATTTCTAAGTTATCAGAGAGTAGATGAGGGTGCTTCATCATATGTCATGAGAGTTAAGGATCTTCATCAAGAGTTAGATGGTATTAGTGATGCTCTTAAGAACACTGAACTTGTTCAAGTAGTCCTAAATGGACTTAGAGATGAGTATGACAATATTGTGCACACTTATGCTGTCAGGGAGGATCTTCCATCCTTGGAGACACTGCAAGGTGTTCTCATTGCTGAAGAAAGCAGGCAAGAGAACAAGATGCTGAGGATTAACAGACTTTCATTGAAAGATGGTGGAGATGACAAAACAAAGGTGATGAATCGAAAGTTTGTCTTTTTTACAAAAGTTTGTATGGAGTGAAGTAGGCACCAAGGTCTTGGTATGCAAGGCTCAATTCCTATCTCATATCACTTGGATTTTGTCTAAGTGAATATGACCCTTCTCTGTATTATAAGTTTGTAGATAACTTTGTAATTATTCTTCTCATCTATGTAGATGATATCATTCTTAGTGGAAACAATGAGAAGTTAGTTGAAGAAACTAAGCATGCACTTGGTACTAAGTTTAAGATACAGGACTTAGGAGCTCTTCACTATATTCTAGGCCTTGAAATAGATTTTTGAAAAGGTCATGCATTTATAAGCCAAACTAGATATGCACTTTCCATGTTCAGAAAATTCCATATGGAAAACTATAAAGGCATAGATACACCTATGGAGCACACTGTAAAAGTTCCTATTAAAGATGATGAAAAATTCTTTGAGGACGTCACTCTTTATAGGAGTCTTATTGGCTCACTTATTTGGTTAATAGTGACTAGGCTTGATCTAAGCTTTTGTGTTCATAAGCTAAGTCAACACATGCAGGATCCAAAGTTATATCATTGGAAGTTGGCTAAAAGAGTCTTGAGGTATATATCTTCTACCTTGGATTATGGACTATTCTATGAAGGAGAAGATCTGACTTTGATTGCTTTTTCAGATTCAGATTTTGCAGGAGACAGGTTGGATAGGAAATCCACAAGTGCTTACACTATATTTCTTGGAGGAAATCTGGTTTCTTGGCTATCAAAGAAGCAAGCGACTATTTCCTTATCATCCTGTGAAGCTGAATACAAATCTCTTACAACCACAACAAAGGAGGTTTTATGGATCAAAAGGCTAATTTTGGAGCTAAAGTGTTATGCAGATGAAGATTTACCAATTATCAAGAATGATAACATTTCTGCTCAGGCTCTTGCAAATAATCCAGTCTTTCATGCAAGGAGCAAGCATATTGAAGTGGCTCATCATTTTGTAAGAGAAAAATTCATTGGGAGAGAGATCTCATTGGAGCATGTTTCATCTTCAGATTGTGTTGCAGATATTGTCACCAAACCTCTACTCAAAAATGTGTTTATGAAGATGAGGTCTAACCTTGGCCTGATTTCGAAGTCTATGTTGATAGGAACATAAATTTTAAGGAGGAGTGTGAAGATTATTAAAATATTATCTTCCTATCTCGAGTTTGGGGCCATGTCCATGGTGATTTCCACTAAAATTCATGTTGTACATTAAAGGAGTGTGAATTGAGCACATATCCTTCTAGTGTAGCTTGGATTTGAGTTAGATAGGTTCAATTATGATGACATGCAGATGTTTAGATAGCATGCAAAGTCTTACTGTATGCATGCAAGCCACATGCAATCAGTGCATGCAACATGCAAAGTAGTTTCAGTGATCTACACATGTCTAGGCAGTTTTATGAGTTGACATGCAGTACATGCAGCATACATGCATGCAGTTACACATGTAGATCTCTGGTAGGTGAATTAGTTCAGTTAAGTGGACTTTCCATGCAACTCCACTGTAAGAATTCGAGTCTCTCTCATGTAGGAAAAGCTGGGCATGTTTTGCCATATTGTGAATATTGAGATTTTGGTGTTTTGGACTCATTCTCTCTCTACTCGAGTTTGCTATGCTTGATTTTCTCTCTCTATCCGAGAGCAGCCTCTTTTTTCCCATATTGAGCACTTAGAACTATTTCTAACATTCATTTCTCATAGTGAAGAGTTAGATTTTTTAATCTGATGTATGCCATTGTGCTCTTGCCTTAGATTTTTCAAGCATACTGTTCTTTGATCAATCTTGTGCAATCACAACACCTCAGTAAGATCCTGTAAGGTGTGTGGTGAAGTTCACACGTGCTAAAAACTTCACACCTTGGCACTTGATTTTGATCTTCCAAAAGATCATTTTCAAGAGGCTCCTCCTCGGGTGTTGCAAGATCTTCATCACCTAAGAGATTAGATGAAGTTGGGACAACTTGTAACTTTGAGATTCATCAAACAAGACATCCTTGCTAACTTTTACTTTCTTTGAAATAGGATCAAATATCCTATATCATTTGCTATTTTCACTATAGCCTAAAAATATACCTTTGAAGGAAGTTGCATCTTCTTTCCTTCTTGTTTCCAAAGGAATGTGGACATAACATGTACATCCAAACACTTTAAAATGTTTTACATTGGGCTTATTGCCAAACAAAGCTTGAAATGGTGAGATCCCACCAATAGCACTACTAGGAAGCCTATCACATAAGTAATTAGCACAAGTTATGGCCTCCCCCCAAAAAGTGATGGGTAGAGATGCATCAAGTCTTAAAGACTTTGCACATTCACAAAGACTCCTATTTCTCCTCTCGGCCACCCCATTTTGTTGGGGGGTGTAAGGACAAGTGAGTTCTCTTTTAGTGCCATTGATAACACAAAAGTCTCTCGTCTTGTTGGAGATATACTCTCCTCCATTATCACATCTTAGAACTTTAATGCAAGAACTAAGTTGCTTTTCCACTAGAGACTTAAACTTTACAAAAGCTTCATATACAAGGCTTTTCTTAGGCAATAATTCAATCCAAGTGTATCTAGTCCAATCATCAATAAAAGTCACATACATAAAAGCTCCTCCAGTACTTTCATGAGAAAAAGTATGTACATCCGAATGGATAAGATCTAAAGGTGAGGTAGATCTTGTTAAAGATCTCTTGTAGGAAGTCTTGTGTGACTTTGCAAGGCCACATGCCTCACACACTTTGCCACACTTCTTGAAAGCTTTTGGTAGGCCGAGAGCTAGCTCCTTTGATGCCATGGATTCCATTGATTGAAGATTAGGATGGCCCAATCTTTTGTGCCAAAGCTCCACTTGAGTCAACTCCTCCCTAACCATATTCACACTTTCAATAGCCACATTAGCATCCACTTGAGAAGCCTTCCTTGCTTAATGGCTCTAGCTATGCACTTATTATTTTTCAAGATGGAACACACTCCATTCTTGAAATGTACATCTAGTCCATTGTCCATTAATTGACCAACACTGAGCAAGTTTTTTGTGATGGATGGAACATACAAGACATTCTTAAGATCTATCCTTTTAGATGATCCTAAGCATAATGGAATAGATCCTATGTCATCTATCTTGCATTCTTGATCACTAGCTGTGTAGATTGATTTCTTAGAATCATTACAAGAAAGTAGATAAGAAGAGAAATAATGCTTGTTGAATGACATGTGAGAACTAGCCCCACTATCAATCCACCATGTCTCTTGGCTTGATGTTGGTGTAGGTGCTACCATCAAGGATGTGTTGAAGACAACCTCTTCCTCCTCCCCTTGTGCAAGATTGCCTTGATCTTCATTCCCTTGTGCATTCTTCTTCTTATAGCATTCAGAAGCAAAGTGTCCTTTCTTCCCACAAAAGAAACACTTCAACTTTGCTTTGTTCTTTTGCTTCCCTTTGGAGGTAGATGCTCCATCCTTTTCCTCGGTCTCCTTGCCTTGGATCTTCTTGAAAGGATGAGACTTCTTCTTGCCTTTAGATGTGAAGTTTGATTTATCATCACCATTATGTAGTGATAAGGACCCCATTCTTGTTTTGAGGTGTAGAATCCTACTCTCCTCGACCACAAGAACATTATGAAATTTTTCAATTGATGGAATTTGGTCTTGAATAGCAAAAGATTGAACTAGATTAGAGAACTCATCTCCTAATCCATTCAAGATTACTTGTACTAGTTCATTATCTTGGATCTTCTCTCCTATAGATCCCAATTCTTTGTTCAAGGATTTTATCCTTAGGAGATACTCTTGTCCATTTTCTCCACTTCCTCTCATGCTTTGCAAGATCAAGTTTCTTAGCATAAGCACTCTTGAAGTGTTATTGGATTCATAAATGCTCTTTAGTGAATCCCAAGCCTCTTTTGATGTGGTACAAGAAGCCACCTCCTTCAAGAGGTCAAGCAATGTAAGGCTAATCTAACCCTCTTCTTGTACTTTAGTTGTTCTTGGGGAGCTTGAGGCTCTTCCTCAACTCCTAAGACAATATCAAAGAGATCATGAACCACTAGTAGTGATTCGATTCTTACTTTCCAAATGGAATAGTTTGTGGAAGTTAGTTTCTCACTAGATTCTAACATATATCCACTCATGGATGTCATTCTGAATGAAAGCCTATGAGATACACAAAGTTCTTTTGATAAGGTGTGATCTAAGATAGATCTTTAGCTTTTAAGAAGCTTCTAATCTCGGCCCAATCAGTTCTAGTTCAACTTGGATGATGGTATAATAGATCAACTACAAATATCCTAGCAATTCATTCCTCAAAGAAATTGATTCTAGTTCAAATTGGTTTGATATTTCACACACACTTAATATCTGAACAAATCAGCCTTAAACGTCTGATCTAATGCTTCAAAATGAATTGCTTCAATGACTCAAATCACTATTTGATAATCAGCATTCAATAGATTGAACCTAGATCTAGACAATGCACTAGAAACCCTGAATTTTGGACTAGTATGCACTTTTTGGATCAAAAACACTTATGGAAGTTAATTTGAAGGTTATTGTATGGTTTCACACGTGTGGAAAGTACTTCAGCAGCCCACAAATCGATCTTGACCAAAAACAATGATGTTACTTCTCTCTTTGAACTCGCCCTCTCAATTAGAACTCAAAAACAACAAATTGTCAATGATTTCTCAAGTACTATTAATCATTTAGATCACTCTTAGACTTGGCTCTGATACCATGTCAATTTTCAGATAAAAAGGACAAATATTGATTGTACTATCAATCATTAAGAGTTAGTGATTGCTTAGTCAAAAGATCTATCAAGTTCTAGATGTTAGATCTTGATCTAGATGCTTTACACTATGATTTAAGCAAGAGCAATGGTTCAAACAATCAAACACATGGATGGGCGGCCTCACACGTGTGGAGCACAGTACCTGTACGGTATGTTTACAGAGAGTAAAGTACATTAACTTACAAATGCATTTCATTCATCAAAAACAAGACAAATGTGGAAATCTCAACAAAACTAGAATTTGCCAATGTCACATCAACTTGTTATTGATTTGGTTGATCTCTTTATAGATCAAGTACATCCACGAGTTGTGTACTGTCCAGTAGGCTTTCACACGTGTGAAGAGTGCCTAGTCATCCAGATCCACCAATGGGAGCCATATGTGCTCATTTCCCAAAGTTGACTATTCTCTTTGGCTAGAAAACAAAAAGCTAGTCTTCCACATTATAGGAGTATTCTCTATAAAATAGGATCTAGTGCAATCTTCCTATCTTATCTTCTAGAAGCTTATCCACACGTGTGAATGATATCTTGGCATGTGTGAGTAATAACTCATTCACATGGAAGTCCAATCTTTTTACAAAAAGTTTGACCAATTTGACCATTTTCAAGATTCTACTCAAAGGTCAATTTCACACTAGTGTAGATCAAGCTAAAACCAATCTCACTTAATAAAAATGACTTATGTACATTCTTTCACATGTGGGAACAGACTCCACACGTGTGAGATCCTATCAAGCTCAAATAACTTGAGATCTACAAGATACAACAAGTTGGAAGTGATATTTTAACATTTTAGCCCATCTTGGGTCTATTAGTCAGACAAGTTCCTAATTTGGCATGTTGACAGGTGCCTATTTCAGCGTGTTGACACTTGTCGAGCCCATGTCTGTTAGGGCTTTTGGTATGTACAATTTTCTCTTGTAATACAATTAACTTTTGTTGTGCCATATTTGAGAGCTTGTGAGGAGTGGCTATGGTGATTGATTGATGTAATCTGCATACTGCACTAGATCTTATCGAAATTTTAACTCTTATGGCTCTAACCGACACTACAATCAACTAATTCAAGAGGAACTGATTTAGAATCCAGATGGAGGATTTGTTTATGAGATGGAGGACACAAATTGGGTGTCACCAATTGTGGCGGTGCCTAAGAAAATGATAAATTTAGAATATGTGTAGACTTCAAAAACTTAATGTAGTCAACAATAAAGACCATTTTATCTTACCCTTCATGGAGAATGTGTTGGAAAGAGTAGTGGGACACAGATTACCCCTTTAACCTTCCATTTTTTCTAGAACTGATTCCCATTTCAATCATCAACAAATGTGTATTCATCTCGATGATGAACTCAAAATTGCTTCGCGCATTTCTTTAAGTTGTATGGATTTTGAGTTTCACCATTTGGCATCACTAATGGCTCTGCACTTTTTTTGAAGTTATAAAAACATGATTTTTGATCCCTTATTGAGCCTACACTCTTGTACTTTGATGGTGATCTCGTGTTTAGTCAAGATCTTCTCTTCAATCTCATATTGTGCACTTATCTCTCACTTTTTAGTTTTTGTCTTCTAACTAGCTTTTTGGTAAACATTCCAAGTGTACATTTGTTGTTATAGGGACCAACTTTTTTTTTTTATTTCTAATCATTCTATTCATTTTGATCCTTCCAAACTTGAATTCATTCAAACTTTCCATCAATCTTGTGGTGTCTATGAGCTTATGTTATACAAATATTGTCAAGAATCATTTGATCAACTCAAAAACATATAATACTCATGGCTCCTGATTTTTCTCTACCAAATTTTCATCACAACTTCTCTATTGAAATTAATATAAGTTCCATTGGTGTTGGCATTATTCTGCACGTGTTATAGCTTATGAGTCATGTTGCCTACATCCATACAAGACCCATTATTCTACACATGAAAAGAAAACTACTTGCTATTTATGCATTAGAAAAGTTGGAGGCATTATCTTCGACGTGTTTCTTTTGATCTTTATACAAAACACTAGTTATTTTGGTATTTGAATTCTCAAAACAAACTTGGTGATTGGTAATTTTGCTTGATGCAATTTCTCCAAGCCTTAACTATGATTTCCATCATTTTGTCAAGAAAAGTGATTCAAATAAAGATGCACTTTCCTATTTACCTTCTCTTGCATATTCATTCCACCCTATTTGATGCTCTACTCAAAACTTATTCTTCTTATTTATATTTTCATACCATTTCTACCACAATCATGCATGCTTTAGTTACCCCAACAAGCTTGTACTCCTATCAATTGATGTTTTATTAGCCCTCTACATTTATCACTCATGGTTACACTCCTAGTCTTCAATTATTCCTCAACATCATGACGAGACTTGATAAAAGATTATAGATTTGAATGTCATAAATTATTAGGCACAAGGATCTGAGTGGGTGTGCTTGCACAAGAACCTATTGGAGTCGAATTTCCAATAGCTAGACATTTCCTAGCTTTCTAGGCAATGCAACACAAAATGAAAGATCTACTCGAGCATTTGAAACCAAATCAAGTTCAGATTTTTATAGAATATGACTAGGTGTTAGTACACTCAATCTACCATAAATCCATCAAGAACAATGCAAGATTGCTATCACTAAACAATGTAAATTGGAAGATAGAAAATCTCACCATCTTGGAATTTCCTTATCATGAAAAATATATTGGAAAGCTCCATCATGTATACTGCTTAGGTACAACCTGACATTAGAATTATAACACCCGTAACCCTAAACCTACCCTAATCATGACTACAATCAAGGTCCTCAAATTATCTCACCATCTCTTGCACCTCTTGATTAAAAAACATGATTTACGCCACTAACTCACTTGATTTTTGCAATCACTTCTACATGTAGATAGCCTCGAGTTTTGGGCTGATCAGTACAATGATGAAGGACACATGCCTCTAAATAACAGTACATATGATTGTCATGTGGTCAAACAAGTCAAATGACCAAATTACAATAGCTAGTTTTGCCAAATTTAACAACACTCATGCTACTATTTCATCTTATCTTACTAAGAGTTTTTAAATGATTTTGCATACTCAAACATTTGTAGCACATACAACACCAATATGAAATTGATGGTGGTAAACATGGGTGTCTTGTGCTTGCAAGGGTTAGAAATTGATTCAAAGAGACAAGGGAAGAATAGATGCTAAAGTGAAGAAACACCAATTCTCGCATTCAATTATTTACCGAAATAAATGCAATACTCATGCAATATTTCATAAAAAAATTTAACTTTATTGTACATATTGTAATTAGCTGATTAAAGTCTATATTCTTGTTGGTAGTTGAAGTGCAAGAGCAAGGGAGTAAATAAGCTGACTCACTAAAACCCAAAAATACTCATTAAGGCAATACCAAACTATCATAAATAACAGATTAGCTTTGTAAGTACATTTGAATATTAGCTCTTAAGCTTTGGTCTCTGTGTTAAGCTTGGTCGCTCGAATGTCGTGGGGGTCCATCCTTGAGTGAGGAACTTCCTTTCTATTTTCTAAGGGATGGAAGAAAAAGTTACTAGTTCAGGAACCATCCCTTAGGCTCCTTGGAACGGTACAGAACTGCTCCTAGGAACGGTTTCGTTCTGTCTGTGGAAGTATGTATCATTCATACAATTCTAAAGCCAAAAACCCTAATCATGTTTCAAGACATTTTTAGTAACTTCCTGAGTAATCTAAAATCATTAAATAAACATTATGGAAGGAGAATCCATAAGACAAAAACATTTTCTTGTAAAACAGTCACAAAGGCTATGAAAGCTTGCTCCAATTTTCGCAAAAGCTCGCTCAACCAAGCTCACGCAAACTTATATTCACAAAAATCTCTTATCCAACTCAGAAAGGATGAAATAAACTTCTATGTGAACCTGAAACCTTTCGCCGTGTTGCTCACACTACTTCGAATTCTCCTCAATAAACTACACCATTTTCTCGAAAGATGATGGGCCAATGAGATTTATTGTTTTGCAATGGAGTAGTTACAAATGGTAGGAACATTTGACCGGACTGGGAATGGCCTTCGACCACTAGAGCATGGTGAGCTTGATAACACACGGTTGAAAATGCTATCATCATCATACTCTTAAACTGGTAGATAGAGTTAATAACACTCAGGTGGAGTGCACCCATGGTGGCTAGAAGCTTTGTGATTAAGCTTCTGTCCTATGGCCATTGTTCGTTTTATATTGAGCATTTGACCAGTACTCGGCAACCAGCTTTGCAAAAAGAGATGTTTTGCACTTAAGGAGCTTCATTGGCTGGTCAAACTCTGCAAGCAAACCTGCAAACACCAAATAACCAATGGCTATTTCTCATCAAATTGGATATTACAAGTCTATGAATCAAGAAACAATAGGAAACACACTCAAAATACCTGCAAAGAAGCAGCCTTACCTTCTGTTTTCAATCATAAGTTCCCGACATGTTACTTCTATTTGAATTACAATAGCTCAGGCAGCTCAAAAATGGAGAAATGAAAATCGGGTATACTTAATGAAATGATTGATTTTTTTGAGTAAAGTGTATGTTTAGGGCAGCAGATTGAAATTAGCATCATGTCAGAGCATTGTACAACAGCACTAAGAGAGGAAGAGTTGCTAATATATCAACTTGAACAGAGAGAAAGTCTCCTCAATGATAACTGAATGACTTACTAGATACTTACAAAACTATGTCCCTTCTCGTTGTTTTCAGCAATGATTTGGATTCTGAATCTGATGCGAATCTTTATAAATTCTTGGCTAGCAGTATATCATGAAACATCATAAGCCAGGCTAATACAGCCATGATTGGACATGGGACAATTGATTTGAAGAGCGTTGGAGGATATAAAATATGACCATGATGTAAAAATATTGTATTGTTATGCAAAAGCAATCAACAGAGCTGTACAAGCATACCATTGGGGGACAAATAGAATCCAGAATTATTCAGGATCTTCTTGCTTACTCTAGTTATTAAAAAAGAAGGATAAACTCAGCCAGATTAGAACCTTATGCTGTACAGCCAGAAAGGGTTTTTTCTTCTTCTTGAAGCTTGTCAACTTAGGCAAAAAAAAAACAAATACCAAGTCAAAACTTCTCCGTAACTTTTCTGTGTTAAACCCCAGCGATTATCAATCTCGACAAATGAAAAGGGACAGAATGAGTCCAGAAAGGAGAGACTGTTCAAAGATCTACCATTACTAAGAGCCAAAACCATGTCGCTGTCAACGACTGTTGGAATCCTGTGTGCAACTGTGATGACTGTACATTCAGAAAACTCTTCCCTGATTATCTTCTGCAGGACAGAATCTGTGGCATTATCAATAGATGCAGTTGCCTCATCTAGTACAAGAATCCTACTACTCTTCAATAGAGCACGCCCTAAACAGAACAACTGTCTCTGCCCGACACTCCAATTCTCGCCGTCGTCACCAACTGCAACAAAATTATCGAGAGAAGCACTCCTCAGTAAAGCAATATATCTCAACAAGCTGACACACGTCTATCCAGGAAACAATTATAAACCTCACTTCAAACAAACATGTGATGCAACAGGCCAGTTTACTGTGATGACTAGTAATATTTTGGAAGGACAAAGTTTGGCAACAAAATAGCAGGAAATTGCACCTGGTGAATCAAGTTGCTCTAATTTCTCTCGTATGATGTCACCAAGTTGGCATTTTTCAATGGCCTGATTTCAAGATTTACAGATGATCAGTGACTCTGAGCAGCCATGGAAAACTAAAAGAGCATCCTGTATTATTCTGAGAGTAAAATTGCAAAATTCAATAGACAAAATGAAAAAAATTTCGAGAATCATTCTACACTCAACTACGTGCCATGACTAGAGCGACAGTTTCAAAGATGCCGCAGAGTGGTTACATCCCAAACTGCAGAGTCGGAGTACTGCTCCAAGGGGTCCAAATTGAAGCGAACTGTTCCACGAAACAAAGTGGGTTCTTGAGGAATGATACTAAGCCCGGATCTCAAATCATGAAGCCCAATGGTGGTGATGTCAAGATCATCGATGAGAATTGTGCGACCAGCTGGCTCAGCCAGCCTAAAAAGAGCACTAATAAGAGTACTCTTTCCACTTCCTGTCCGTCCTACAACACCCACTCTATGGCCTGCTTCAAACGTGCATGTGATGCCTTGTAAAACAAGAGGAGTATCAGGTCTGTACCAGATCTGGTCCATCAATAAAGTATTACAGTTTGAAGAAAACACATACAAATTCATGTACAACAGAAAATTTGATATATTTTATGACTCTATATTGCTCTATTCTCTGTACCCTGACACTAAGTTGATATTATTCAAGAAAGCATAAAGTGAGGTTTTACTCGTATGCACTCGAGAACAAAAACGACAATTGCAGGCCTCATTCATAAAAAATTCCGACCTGTGAGTTCTTCAACTCAACTTTACCCTTCCTGGGCCAAGCGGATGAAGGCCTGTTGTGTTCAATGATAGCTGGTGCTTCAGATGGGAGGTGCAAATACTGTTCAATACGCTCCACAGAGACTATCTGATTTGCCAAGACACATTGGTTCTGGACACCAAAGATCAGTGAGACGTTCAAAGAAAGCCCATAAGAAATTGCGAGACCAACAAAACCTGCAACAGTCAGACACTTTAAACATCAAAATATGGCTGCTTAACAACTTCACATTGACAACTAAACAAGCAGAAGCTTATGCAAGTTGTCATTATTACAAAAAATTACGAATTATGCATGAAGCACAATATCTTGACCAAATAACGCTTAAAAATTTGAAAACAACAGCTGCAGTAGGACACTTTGGTCATCAATTAAAGACTGCAAAAGAACTTCACACATTGGCAAACAAACAAGTGGCAACTCATGCAAGTTGCCATTAGCATAAAAAATGATGAAATATGCGAAAAAACACCATATCTCAAGTATTTGAGCAACATGCAAAGTGGCAGTCAGCACTATGGGCCCCAACATCAGACAGAGAGCAAAAAACGCTGTCAATTATATACTTGCTGAACTTCAAGCCTTTGAAAGTCATAGACAGAAAAGATTTGATGAGATGTACCAGGATCAATATATCCTTCAGGAAGTAATACTATCATTAGAGCTGATGAACAAAGCACAGTCATTGCAAGTGCTTCAAGAAGTTAGTATGCTAATCAATTGTGCTCAACACCAAAAGTGCTAGACGTTAATCAAGGAACATCATTTAATGAAGGGATGTCTTTTTTCTAAAATACGTATACACTTGTTTTTCAAAATGCATGCCTACTCAGTTCAACTTGCTCCAATGTTTTTAATGTTGTTGCCCATATTAAATTTTATAAGATACGCTTTAAAAAAATGTGAGAAAACATATCAAGTCATCACACATTTCCCATAAACAAGGAATGCACCATAAACCAAGTTACACTGAGAAACTGATGAATCAAAATACTGAACAGATCATTGCCTAGAACTAAATGAAAAACCAAAAAACAATGAACCCATAAAGAGATTTAAGTGATTCGAGGCAAATAAAGCAAAAGCTTGGTGATGAAGTAATGTGACTGTTCCTTTCTCATACTAAAATTACATAAATCTCTCCTAAGAACAGGCGCACCTGCAATCTCCTGTTCACGTACAACACTGGAATTACCACCACAAGTATTTGCCATGTCACCATAGCTGTCATGGTCAGACTACTCAGTGCGTTCAAAGTGGCAGAAATTGAAAAAATGTCTTTGTTCAGTTCACATGCTCGTATCGTCTTATTGTAACGAGCTTTATACACAGGAAGCCCAAACAGGATGTTATCACGAATAGTCTCACTTTGGATCCAAGCAATTTGGGAGACATAGGCAGTTGATCCTGAAACTCTTACCTGAAAGACATAGACAAACACATAAAAGTCTAACCACTGATCAATAGCAAAAACGTATCAAGGCTTTGATAGAACAGTCAGGAATGTACCTCTCCAGAGAGCTTGGACATCTCTCCAAGAATTCCTGACAGAAGACTTGACTTTCCAGATCCGACTTCTCCACACACAGCAACACGTTCACCATGCTTCACATGAAAGGTTATGTATTGCAGCGTAGGTTTTAGTGACAAGGGATCCCAATTGAGTGTTGCATCCTTGATCTCAATTGCATAATCATTATCTTTCAAATAATGTCTCTCCACTGAACTCATATCCAACTCATCACCTTGAAGAAAATTGCCAAGGCGAGACAGAGAGACCCTGACCTGGACGATTACTGCAACGAGATCTGGGAGAATCCTAATGGGTTCCTGTACAATTCTCAGAGTGGCAAGTGCTGTAAATACATTATTTGCCGTAAGAGGAACCCCAGAGAGATAGCAAGCAACAAAAGTGGCCGTTGAAACCAGAACTGGTGATAGCCAAAAAACTAGAGAATTGAAGGTTTTCCTGAATTGTACTGCTGACAACCATTTGCACTCAACTTCCCGAAGGCTGTGAATCAAAGATTTAAACTTTGACTCCCATGTTTGTAGCTTAAGGACCTTCATGTTTCTTAGAACTTCAGAAGTTTCCCTCAAACGTTCATCTTGAGCCTTCATAAGTTGAGTTTGATACTTTTGCTGCAATTGTGCCATTGGAGAGTTTGCAACCATTGTAATGATAATGACGAATAATCCAGCGAGGGTAGTCCATCCCACGGAAAAAAAAAAAGAATAGCTATCGCAAAGAGAATCTGCAATGGTGTTGTCCAAATCAAGTGTATCCAATAAGGGAATTCCCCAATGCGGTATGCATCCACTGCCATATAATTCACAATCTCACCAGCAGCATGTGACTGCCTTCCCATACTTGACAGGCGGAGAGCTTTTTGATATACTGCTCCAATTAGTGCAGAATGAAGGTGCATTCCAATCCTTCGGCTGCCAAAATACCATTGCCGCTGTGAGAACGACTCCACTAGTTTGGCCAGAAAAAGCACGGCCACAAGCACAAAACCTTCATACTTGAATAGAACCTTTCCTTGAGCAAAATTAACGAAACTGCTTAGAAGGAGAGGACCGCAAGACAAAGTTACTGTTTAAAAAGTGCAAAGACACCATTGTAAGCAAGATCCTTCCAATGGCATGTTGCCAGGGTCCAAAAAACAGATGGACTGCTGCTTCTAAATTTCTGCGGATTTTGTTCCTCCCAGGCCCTCGAAAAGGCATTGTAAGCCACCTCAGCCTCATCATATTGAGCGACACGAGGCAGGTCCCTCTGCTGCAAGGGCCTCTTGTAGCCTAATGCCAACAGGGGTGTAAGCCACAGGAACGTCATCCGACTAAAAATGCTAGCACTTGCGAAAAGGTGTACGAGTTATGTCTGCTTGATTTTGCTGTCTGTTGTTGCCCACAAGAGGTTCAGATAGATCTCCCGATGTATCAATAGCTTTCAAGGCTAGAACAAATAGCAAACAACCAACAGGCCATGTCGCCAGAGTAAGAACTATCTCAACAGAAATGTTGCGACGTCGAACTAGTTCCAGTACAGCTGAAGAAGCGGTTAAACTGATGAGTAAAAACGTACTGACCCACCATATCCGCAAAAATTTAGACAATGGTCGAATCCTAGTAAGCCTTAGTGTGAAGGAAAGCATTACCCAGAGAATTCCTTGAACTGATTGAATAATCCATCCATAGACACGTGATGGAGACAGCGTTCTACTCCAATAAGGCGCTAGATACCATGTACCCACCCCGATATATGCCAAACCAGCAATGCTTGTTAGATACGTCAGGATTTGTACAAGTGGAGAGTAGAGTGCCCTGGAATGTATGCTTCCAATGAAAAATGTCTCCTCGTAGCGACAAAAATTATTAGAAACACTGACATGAACATCAGCTCAATGCCGCAAAATACTGCCTGCCAAAGGAAAGGCGAGGGATATGAACCTCGGGACCAAGACCAAATATTCCTCGACATGCAGTCTTTGGAACAACTTTTGTCAACACTGTAAAATGCAGCATGAACAAACCTCGCCCATGCATCTGCTTAGAAGTGAAAACAAGTGAATTAGTTCTACTACCTGCAAGCTCTAAGAGACGCAGCAAGTTAGTCTAGAACAAAAATGCTAAATGGAAAACTTTTTTAATCAGCAAGCCTTTTGATTACTTATTACTTTCGCTGACAAGAAAATCCAGACAAAGTCAGAACAGCCGATGCAACGTGTCTTCCATGCACAATTCACATTAGGCGTGGAGTGCTTTTGTGAAGAAAAATGAAAAATTAACAAAAATCGACTGTGCAATATTTGAACAAAACTCACCCATGTTCGCTTTATCAAAATACTGGAGTCTTCAATTTGTAAGGGGCCTCTGGTATGCCTCCCTGTTACCACGCCTAATGTACCGATTTAGGTTTCAAAGTGGCGCATCTTCTTCTCCTACTGCTGCACCCCTTACTACGTTATCGCGCGCCTTAATTGATCAGAAACATTCTCTGTTTCATAACAACAATCCCCACTCCAAAAAGCTTGATACGCAACCATTCGCATTATGATTATTGGATAATGACAATGCTCCATGAATGTGACAATGCTACAAGAAACGTCTCGTGATATCTTATACGCAATCAAGCTTTTTCAGAACCACAGTTTCTAATATAAACTTACGACAAAATCGCAATATGTGGAAGAACTTTTGATGCTTTTTACACAACCGAGAATCAACATTCAGCAGTATCAGTGCGCATAGTACATGGTGCATAAGCTCAGGAATACGAAAAGAACTGAACACGATCTTTGTACTTTAATAGATTCCAGTCCAGCACAGCCTTCCGATGGATATATATCTTGTGATTTGTGACAATGGACATTGACCGTGAATTGAGATTGTCGTCCCTTCTACTTTTTCACAGGTCAAAGACTGAATCTACTCACAATAATATAAGTAGTCCGAACTTCGATCGATGTGTCGTCTCTTATCATGAAGACAGGGTCGCCTACAACTCCAAGATCTCGTTTCAAGCCGGTTTTTAAGCTTTAAGTTTAAGAGTACTTTTTTGTCTGATATTCTAGCAAGCTAACCATCAAAATGGCATTCCAACCTATGATAGATTTGAAGTTTCAATGGCCTGAAATGGCACGTAGGACCCAGCTGATGTGAACTCGCAATCACGAACAAAAGAATGCACAATAGCATCATGAACGTTTACCGGGATGGTGCTCATTACAATGTATTGCTGATACGATCGCAGAAAACTAATTTTGAGTTTGAAAAGGAAGCTTGAACGTCGACAGGTTCAATAAGTGATCGGGATCTTACAGCATCATATCGGTAATTTGCTATCATGCAAGTTTGACCTCTACATAGAAAACTGTATCATTTACACTACACAACCTTTGTGAATCCGGCGTACACGTGCTTATCAAAACCTGCTTAAAAGTAATTTCCGGAACAAAGCGCAGAAATCTGATGCGCTATAATGAAAAACAACCATTTTACAATTACCTGTTGGAGACCAATTCTTTTGTGTAGGATTGTAAAAGAATTGGTCAATCGCGCAATTCTTTACACAATGTAAAGCTCATGTCAACTGTTCAAAGTTCCAATAGCCTGTTGGTGCAAATGCACCGACGAACACCTCCAAAACATATCAAACATCACACAAAAGCTTGGCCTCAAGCCAAAGCCTAGGCTCCAATCCAAACCAGATGCAACATAATGGCTCTCAAAGCTTGGTTACGATCTCCATGCCCACCATCGCCATTACCCATCCTTCTCCTATTTCTTCTTCCTTCGTATTTCTTTGCCACCAATGATCAGCGCAGCAAGTACAAAGTAAGAAAGTTAATTCTTATTTTCCTATTACAAAATCAGGTATTTTAGTACCCGTCCGCATTCAGCTCAAAGCTTCTACGGCCTAGTCTACGCTGTAGGTCTCTACCATATGTAGTATAGGATCCTGCCCAACTCACGAGATCCTGTGAAACAGTTTAATTAAAAAATATTGTTTTTTATATGTTACTTACTTAATCAATGTACGATTTGGCCCCATGAGTCAGTTTTGTGGACCCATGCTCAATAAATTTGCAATAGCAAGATTAAATAAAGAAAGGCCTTTCATATTTTTTGAAGCAATCAATTATGTAGTTTAAAGCATTTTTTAATTTTCATATGCCATGTGTTTTGGGTTTTTTAAGCAGTAACCGACGATTAAATAAAGAAAGGACTTTCAAATTTTTTAAAGCAATCAATTATATAGTTTAAAGCATTTAAGTTTCATATGCCATGTGTTTTGGGTTTTTTAAGCTGTAACTTGACAGCCTTCAGCTACTGTGACGATTCTCTTGAAATGTTTTTTTAAATTACTTTGAGTTGAAAAATCTATTTATCAAAGATTGCCTTTTTTTGTCATGCTAATATGCAAGTCAGTTCTCTCTTTTCATGTCATGTTTTTTGAGCTCAACCACATTACTCGACAAGCTGCAATGCAAGCCTGCAAGTTGCAACTCAAAAAGCTTAACTTTTTTAACCTGATTGCATTGCTGTACAAGTTAACTCAAAGAATGTTTCAAACTACCCCAGTCAGTTGGAAGAGATCAAAGAATGAGAGCAAGACGAGAAATAAGAGAAAACTCAATCCACAAGGCAAAGAATTGACTCAAATGCATAGCAATAGTTGTTTGCAACTTGCCACCCCCACTTGAAATCAACCAAACAGTCAAAATGATTTGTTCCAGAACCCTAATCATCTTTGCTACTTTGCAATAATAAAAACAGACGACTAACATTGTAAAAACATGACAAACTACCTCTTTGTGAATTTTTTCTCTTGCATTGGTTTAAGACTAATCATTCATAGGGTCAAAGCCAACATAGAATAAGTTACATTCACACATTAAGCAGGATTAGAACCTTGGTCAGTGTTACCACACAACACTCTTATCAACTCAACTAGGGTAGAAGACACTTTTATGTGACTTTGAAATGCTGCTCGCACTACTTTAGATTCTCCTGAATTTGGAAATACACCATTTTCTCCAAAGATCAAGTGACAATAAACTTTATTCTTTTGCAATAGCATAATTATATAACAGTAGGAAGATCTGAGCAGGAATGGCCTTCAACCACCTGAGCTTATAGTGAGCCTGATAGCACATTTGGTAATGCTATCATCAACATGCTCTTGAAATAATAGGTAGAGTTAATCACAACAAGGTAGCTACAATTCTTGTGATTAAGCCTGTGTGCTATTGCTACTGTCCATTGTAGCTTGAGCATTTGACCAGTACTCAGCAACCAACTTTGCAAATAGAGATGATTTGTTCTCAAGAAGCTTCATTGGCTGGTCAAACTCTGCAAGCAAACCTGCAAACACCAAATAACCGATGGCTAGTAACTCATCAAATTGGAAAAAGTATTACAAGACTGTATGAATCAAGAAACAATAGGAAACACACTCAAAATACCTGCAAAGAAGTAGCCATATCTTCTGTTTCACAATCATAAGTTCTGGACATTTTACTTCCATGAAAATTACAAGCGCTCAGGCAGCTCAAAAATAGAGAAATGAAAATCATACTAAACGAAATGATCCTTTTAAGTTGAGTGTACATTTAAGGCAGATTGAAACTACCATCATATTGCAGCATTCTAGAACAGTGCTACCAGAGGAGAAGTTCCTATATATATTGACTTGAACAGAGAGAAAGTCTCCTCAATAGCAACTGCATGACCTAGTAGAAAGTTACAAACTGGATCCCCTCTTGTTGCTTCAAGCAATGATCTGGATTTTGAACCTGATACGCTTCATTATATATTCTTGACTAGCAGTTTATCGTGGAACATCACAAGCTAGGCTCATACAGCCATGCTGGGGTATGGGACAGTTGGTTTGAAGAGTACTGGTGGAAATAAATAATGTCCATGTGTTGTGCAAAAGCAATCAACAGAGCTCTACAAGAATACCATCAGGGGACAGATAATCCAGAATTATTTTCTGTGTTTAACTTCAGCTGAAAAGGGACAGAATGAGTCCAGAAAGGAGAGGCTGTTCAAAGGTGTACCATTACTAAGAGCCAAAACCATGTCGCTGTCAACGACTGTTGGAATCCTGTGTGCAACTGTGATGACTGTACATTCAGAAAACTCTTCCCTGATTATCTTCTGCAGGACAGAATCTGTGGCATTATCAATAGATGCAGTTGCCTCATCTAGTACAAGAATCCTACTACTCTTCAATAGAGCACGCCCTAAACAGAACAACTGTCTCTGCCCGACACTCCAATTCTCGCCGTCATCACCAACTGCAACAAAATTATCGAGAGAAGCACTCCTCAGTAAAGCAATATCTCAACAAGCTGGCACACGATAGTCTAGATGAAATTTATAAACCTTGCTTCAAAGTTCAAAGTTCTTCAAACATGTGATGCAACAGGCACGTTTACTGCCATGACTAGCAAAATTTTAGAGGGACAAAAGTTTGACAAGAAAATAGCAAGAAATTGCACCTGGCGAATCAAGTTGCTCTAATTTTTCTCGTATGATGTCACCAAGTTGGCATTTTTCAAGAGCCTGATTTCAATATTTACAGATGATCAGTGACTCTGAGCAACCATGGAAAACTACAAAAAGCATCCTGAACTATTCTCGGCTTACAATTAAAATTTCATTTCAGGAGACAAAATGAAAGGTAATTCAAAATCTACACTCAGCTGCATGCCATAACTAGAGTTGACAGTTTCAAAGATGTAACAGAATAGTTACCTGCCAAACTTCAGAGTCAGAGTATTTCTCCAAGGGGTCCAAATTGAAACGAACACTTCCACGAAACAGAGTGGGTTCTTGAGGAATTATACTAAGCCTGGACCTCAAGTCATGAAGCCCAATGGTGGTGATATCAAGATCATCAATGAGAATTGTGCCTCCAACTGGCTCAACCAGCCTAAAGAGAGCACTTATAAGAGTACTCTTTCCACTTCCTGTCCTTCCTACAACACCCACTCTATGGCCTGCTTCAAACGTGCATGTGATGCCTCGTAAAACAAGAGGAGTATCAGGTCTGTACCGAATCTGGTCCATCAATAAAATGTTACCGTTTGAAGAAAGCACATACAACTCCATGTGCAACAAAAAAATTTGATATCTTGTATGACTCTATATTGCGCTATTTCCTGTACCCTGACGATAAGTTGATACTAGTCAAAAAAGCATAAACTGAGCTTTACACATGTGCTAAACTGAAGAAAAAAGAAGCCACCCTGTAAAAGAATCCAACCTGTAAGTTCTTCAGCTCGACTTTACCCTTCCTGGGCCAAGTGGATGAAGGCCTCTTGTGTTCGATAATAGCTGGCGCTTCAGAGGGGAGGTGCAAATACTGTTTAATACGCTCAACAGAGATTATCTGATTTGCCAAGATACATTGGTTCTGGACGCTAAAGACCAGTGAGACGTTTAAAGAAAGCCCATATGAGATTGCGAGACCCACAAAACCTGCAGCAGTGAGAGACTTTAACTATCAAATTATTGTTGCTAAACAGCTTCACGTTGACAATAAAAACCCTCATAAGTAGTCTTTCATTAGCATGAAAAATGATGAAATACGTAAAAAGCACCATAACTTCACAAAATAGATCTTGAGTATTTGAGCAACTTGCAAACTGGCAGTCAGCACTATGGCCCCCAACATCAGACATGAGGGGGAAATTGCTGTGAATTATATAGACCTGCTGAACTTCAAGCTTTTGAAAGTCTAGACAGAAAGGGTTGATGAGATGTACCAGGATCAATGTATCCTTCAGGAAGTAGCACTATCATCAGAGCTGATGAACAAAGCACAGTCAGTGCAAGTGCTTCAAGACGCTGGATCAACCATTCATTTGCTGCAATGCTGTGGAAGTAAGAACTGGAGTTGGCATCTCTAAGTTCTAGAGTCTTTCTCATGAACTGCTTCTCCTTCTTATATGCTCGAATAGTTGCAGCACCAGATATTGCTTCGCTAAAATGATTGGCTATTGGTGCCTTTGTAGTTCCATTTATCCTCATCAACTCACGAGCTGAAGCCAGGTAGTAGAGCTGATCATAACGTCATAACGAGGAATGCACCATAAACTAAGTTACAATGGAGAGACTGATGAATCAAAATACCGAACAGGACATTCCCTAGAACTAAATGAAAAACCAAACAACAGTGACCCCATAGAGGGATTAAAGTGATTCAAGGTAAATAAAGCAAAGGTCGGTGACAATGTAATGTGATTGTTCCCTTCTCATATTAAAATAACATATATCTCTCCTATGAATAAGCACACCTGCAGTCGCCTGTTCACGTATAATATTGGAATTACCACCACAAGTATTTGCCATGTCACCATAGCAGTCATGGCCAGACTACTCAGTGCGTTCAAAGAGGCAGAAATTGAAAAAACGTAGCTCATGGGAACATCGATGTCAAGAATACTGAGGTCGGTGGATAACTGCAATGTTAAACATGAAAAAATTGTGCACTCACAGAATTACTGAAGGTCAATATGCAGAAAACATTACACAAGAACATTCTTCAGAAGAGAGAACTTTCAAGGCAAAATTGTCAACAATTTCAATAGTGGACTACCCTGCTCATAAGTCGTCCAGTTGGTGTTGAGTCAAAGAAAGCCATTGGAGCTTGAAACACAGCATCCATAAGTCCAGAAAAAAAGGACCGTGAAGCTGCAAGACCCATAAGCACAGAGAAGAATGATCGGAAATATAGGATACACCCTGTGGTTATGCTGATTGATGAATAAACTGTAAGTAAATGGGCTGTGCTGATGTTGGGATTTCCAAGCCCAGCTGCCAGCCACCAATTGGATGTCATCTGTCCACAAACAAAAATGATATGTGCAAAAATTGCAATTCCAATATAAAAGAATCCATTCGCCTGGTTCAGATAGTCAAGAAAAGGTTTGGTCCCCGTGTTTCCTATTTCTTTTTCCTCCTCTTGAGTCAGTTGTCCTGAAATCTTGGTAACTTCAGTTGGATGCAATGTCTGTTTCTGAGATTTAGTACTGCTTAGTTTTTTTAGTAGCATCGGAATTTTCTTTGGCTCTTTATTGACAGTCCCCAATGAAGCAACATCCGAATTCTCATTCAAAGTCCCCATTACTTCCTTGTGTGCAGTCACAAGTTCCTCAAATGTGCTCTCTGCTTTCAACAAATCATTATACCGTCCACCCTCGCAGATCTCTCCATCTTGCATCAACTACAAGAACGTGAACTCACTTTAGAGGCCGGGTACAGCAATACCTGAATGCCACAGTGCACATCTTAAAAAGAAACCACAGCAGAAGGTGTACTTAAAAATCCAATTTCTAGGATAGACCAAAAAGGCTTCCTTGTGTTGTTCTGCCTAAATGAGATCAAAGTACATCTTAACAAGGAGGATAGCTTCTAATCAACAGAAGTGGGGCAATGAAGATAACCAGAATGACGTCAAATGCTGGAAGGAATTCAACTTGATGGGTGACCAAGATGACTGTCTTGTTTGCTAGCGCTCCCATGATACAGTTCTGCATAATCATGCTCTCAAAACAGCACCATGAGTTGCATTTTGATATAAAAATAAAAACCATCATATCATCAAAGAAAATACTTCAACTTTAACCACAAATGTGGACCACACAATCTTATGATCTGTCTATTCATAGGTTTCACGCTGGCACTGTTAAATTCTCAGAGATATGAACCTATACCTGAAATAAGCTTGAACCAGTCTGGGCATCCACAGCACTAAAGGGATCATCTAGGAGGTAAATGTCAGCATCTTGGTATAATGCGCGAGCTAGTTGGATACGCTGTTTCTGGCCACCACTCATGTTCAGGCCTCTTTCTCCAATTTCAGTTAGATCTCCAAAAGGAAAAAGTTCGATGTCTTTGTTCAGTTCACATGCTCGTATCGTAATATTGTAACGAGCTTTATCCATAGGAAGCCCAAACAAGATGTTATCACGAATAGTCCCACTTTGGATCCAAGCAATTTGGGAGACATAGGCAGTTGATCCTGACACTCTTATCTGAAAGACATAGACAAACTCATATAAGTCTAACCACTGATCAATAGCAAAAAGGATTCAAGGCTTTGATTGAACAGATTTAATCAGGAATGTACCACTCCAGAGAGCTTGGAAATCTCTCCAAGAATTCCAGACAGAAGACTTGACTTTCCAGATCCAACTTCTCCACACACAGCAACACGTTCACCATGCTTCACGTGAAAGCTTATGTATTGCAGCGTAGGTTTTAGTGACAAGGGGTCCCAACTGAGTGTCGCATCCTTCATCTCAATTGCATAATCATTATCTTTCAAATAATGTCTCTCCACTGAACTCATATCCAACTCATCACCTTGAAGAAAACTGCCAAGGCGAGACAAAGACACCCGAACCTGGATGATTACTGCAACAAGATCTGGGACAACCCTAATGGGTTCCTGTACAATTCTCAGAGTGGCAAGAGCTGTGAAGACATTATTTGCATTAAGAGGAATCCCAAAGAGATAGCAAGTAACGAAAGTGGCCGTTGAAACCAAAACTGGTGATAGCCAAAAAACTAAAGTATTGAACGTTTTCCTGAATTGAACTGCTGACAACCACTTGCACTCAACTTCCCGAAGACTGTAGATCAAAGATTTAAACTTTAACTCCCATGTTTGTAGCTTAAGGATCTTCATATTTCTTAAGACTTCAGAAGTTTCCCTCAGACGTTCATCTTGAGCCTTCATAAGTTGAGTTTGATACTTTTGCTGCAATTGTGCCAGTGGAGAGTTTGCCACCATCGTTAGGATAATGACGACTAGTCCAGCGAGTGTAGCCCATCCCACGGAAGCAAAAAGAATAGCTAAAGCAAAGATAACCTGCAATGGCGTGGTCCAAATAAAGTGTATCCAGTAAGGGAATTCACCAATGCGGTATGCATCCACTGCCATATAGTTCACAATCTCTCCCGCGGCATGTGACTGCCTTCCAATACTTGAAAGGCAAAGAGCTTTTTGATATATTGCTCCAATTAATGCAGAATGAAGGTGCATTCCAATCCTTCGGCTGCCAAAATACCATTGCCTCTGTGAAATTGACTCCACGACTTTGGCCAAAAAAAGCACGGCCACAAGCACGAAACCTTCATACTTAAATAGAACTTTTCCTCGAGCATAATTCACGAAACTGTTTAGAAGGAGAGGTCCGCAAGACAAAGTTACTGTTTTAAAAAGTGCAAAGACACCATTGTAAGCAAGATCCTTCCAATGGCATGTTGCCAGCGTCCAAAAAACAGATGGGCTGCTGCTGCTTTTAAATTGCTGCGCTTTTTGTTCCTCCCAGGCCCTCGCAAAAGCATTGTAAACCACCTCAGCCTCATCGTCATGAGCGACACGAGGCAGGTCCTTCTGCTGTAAGGGCCTCTTGTAGCCTAACGCCAACAGGGGTGTAAGCCACAGGAACGTCACCCGACTGAAAATGTTAGCATTGGCAAAAGGTGTACGAGTTATGTCCGCTTGGTTTTGCTGTCTATTGTTGCCGACAAGAGGTTCAGATAGATCTCCCGATGTATCAATAGTTTTTAAGGCAAGAACAAATAACAAACAGCCAACAGGCCATGTCGCCAGAGTAACAACTATTTCCACAGAAATGTTGCGAGTTTGAACTAAATCCAGTACAGCTGAGAAAGTGGTTAAACTGATCAACACAAACGTACTGACCCACCATATCCGTAAAAATTTAGACAATGGTCGACTGATAGTAAGCCTTAGTGTGAAGGAAAGCATTAGCCATACAATTCCTTGAACCAAAGGAGCAATCCATGAATAAACAGGTGCTGGAGACAGCGTTCTACTCCAATAACGCACTAAATACCACGTACCCACCCCGATATTTGCCAAACCAGCAAAGCTTGTTAGATACGTCAGGAATTGCACAAGTGGAGAGTAGAGTGACCTGGAATGTATGCTTCCATACGAAAAATGTCTCCTCGTAACAACAAGTATTATTAAAAACACTGACATAAACATCAGCTCAATGCCGCAAACTATTGCCTGCCAAAGGAAAGGTGCGGGATGTGAAGACCAAGACCAAAGATGACTCAAGTCCCGCAAAGGAATGCAGTCTCCAGGACAACTTTTGTCAACAATGTGAAATGCACCGTGAACAAACCTCGCCCACGCATCTGCTTAGAATTGAAAACAAGTGATTTAGTTTCACTACCTCCAAACTCTGCGAGGCGCAACAAATTTGTCTAAAACCCAGATGCAAAATGGTAAACTTTTTCAATCAGCAAGTGCGAAGAAAACTTTTGATTACTTATTACTACTTGAGTATCTAGATATGAAGAACAGCCGATGCAACGTGTCTTCCATGCCCATTTCACATGTGGCGTGGAGTGCTCGGATGAAGAATATAAAAAATCAACCAAAAATCGACTGTGTAATGTTTGTCCAAAACTCACCCATGATCGCTGTATGAATATACTCAAGTATCCAATTTGAAAGTGGCCTCTGGTATGCCTCCCCGTTACCACTCCTGATGTAAGGATTTAAGTTTCAAGGTAGCGCACTACTACTTCACCACTTACTACTTTATCGCACGTCACGCCTTGAGCGATCAAAAACATTCTCTGTTTCGTAATAACAATCCCCACTCGAAGAGCTTGGTGCACAATCATTCGCGTTGTTAATTCTTGGATAATGGCAATGCTCCATGAATGTGAAAATGCTACACCGACGCCCCGTGAAATCTTGTACGCAATCAAGCTTTTGCAGAGCCACGGTTTCTGATATGGACTCACGACTAAATCGCACATGTGGAAGAACTTTTGATGCTTAGTTCACACAAGAATTCCTAAGAATCAACAGTGAGCAGTATCAGTGCAAATAGCGCAAGTTGCATAAGTTCAGGAACACAACAAAGAATTGAACGAGCTTTTCACTACAATGGATTCCAGTTCACGGCAATGGACATTGACAATGAACTGAGATTGTGGTCCCCTTTTAGTACCTTACAGGTTGTACACTACAGATGTTGGCCTGAAGACAATTACTCTCTTAACCTGGATATAATATAGCTCTTCGATAATTCTGATTGAAAGGATACCACATTAAGACCGGAAACTTGTTCATGTAGTTCCCGTGGAATGGCGAAAGTCTAAAGTCTAAAGACTAAATATATACTCATATAACTAGTTGGAACGTTGACGTCAGTGCGTCATTTCTTACCATGGAAGCGGGTTCTCCTATCACTCCGAGATCTGGTTTTAAGCAGCTTTTCTAAGCTTTAAGTTCAGATTACTTATTTGTCTAAATAGACTAGCAAACTTACTATCAACATGCCATTCCAGATTTCAATAACCTTAAATGGTATGTGGGACCCAGCTGATATAACCAGTCACCAGGCAATCACGAACAAAAGAACGTACAATAGCACATAAACGTTGATTGTGATCGTGCGAACTTGGACAGTATAATTGCTGATACGATCTCAGAAAAGTAATCTTGATTTTGAGAATAAATATTAAAAAGCTTCAAAATTATTAAGATATTCGGTTCTCACGGCATCATATCAGTAATTTGCTATCATGTAACTTCGATTTCTACATCGCAAACTATATCGTTTACACAACACACACAACCTTTGCGGGAGCCGTGCTACATGTGCGTACCAAAAACTGTTTTAAAAATAATTTCCGGAATAGAGCGCAGAAATCTGATGCGGTATAATGAGAAACGACCATTCCACAATGACCTCATCGACTCTCCAAAAGTGTATTCGACATCTGGCTCAATTTGTTCAAATCTAATAGCACGATACGACTTACATCCTACACAAAAGAACTGGTCAATCTTCTAATTCTGTACACAATTCAAGGCTCATGTCAACTGCTGAAACTTACATCAATCTGTCAATACAAATGCACCGAAGAACACCTCCAAGCATATCGAACATCACTCAAAAGCTTCAGATGATTGTATCATCCGAAATTGCCAAGCACTCTCGACTTTCCACCATTTGTTTACAAAAATTTCTTCACTGAACGCTTTCACCCGAATTTCCGATGGCGCCAAGCCAAATCCCGGCCTCAAATCCAAACCAAATACACCATAATCGTTCTTAAAGCTTCGTTACGATCCTCACATCCACCATCGCCATCGCCATCTCCGATCCTCCTATTTCTTCCTGTTCCTTCTTATCAAGCAGCGCCGATCCATCTCTCCATTCAGCGACGACGCTCTTTCTCCCCGATTTCCATAGGAACGTCAACTTGCTTTCACGTGGTCACATGGCCACATGAGTTCTGACCAGCTAAAGTTTAGCGGTCGAATGAACAAGCCATCTGCATTTGTCTCACAGCTGTCTTTCTAGTATCTACCATCTACTATCTAGTCTCAGGTCTACTCACTACAGCCTACGGTATACGGTCTACGATATTTTGTATACGTCCTGCCGGTCAATCGTATTGCAGATGCTCGCCACGCTTCAATTCTGCCACGTGGAGGTCTTCTGACTAGCTAGATACCTACACGTGGCAGAATCTGAACCCTTCTCAAAAGATCTAACGGTGGGCATCCGAAATCTCCAGCGTGTGCTGGGGCCTACTATTCAGGTTCCGACTTCAAATCTCGAAGAGACGTTTGCACGTCTTGTTGAAAGCCAAGTGCATGCAGGAATCTGGTGAAAATTGAAAGGCTCGAAAGGGACCTTTCACCTTTCATATGTACAACAGCATCTTATCAGCTTGAAAAAAGTATAAAACGTGACTGTTTTCATGACAGTCACGTTTCTTGAGAGTCTCAAAGGGACTAAAAAACTAAAATTGGCCGTGAAGGGCTATAAAACTTCAAACTGCAGACTAGTACCCTTCCTTCTATATAGAAATAATTGTTGTCCCATTGCTGCATGTGTCAGGCATTAAACTTTAAACCCCTTGAGTCATCAATAGGGCCCTCTCCCAACTCCCAACAGATTTGCACCATAAAACACTTCCTTTCATCTTTGTTTAAAGCAATCAATCACATGGTGTTGAAAGCAATGAGCATTTAAGTTTCATGTGCATGTGTTTTGTTTTTTTAAGCTTTAACTTGATGTCATTCAGCTGCTCTTAGGATTCTTTTGAGGTTGATGTGTTTTTGTAGGTTACTCTGAGTTGAAAAATGTGGCTATCTAAATCTTTTTAGATTGCTCTTTTTTGTCATGTTTTAACATGCAAATCAAAACTCTCTTAAACTTTATATTTGAGATTATTTTCATGACATCACATCATCACAGATGCTCCAGTTTTACTTTTTCTTTTATATATATATATAATATATACATACATGTATATATATTATACATGTATGCTCATTTGTGTGGCCCACTTATGAAGTCAACCTAAGGACAATAAACTCTTAAATTATAATCAATTGAGTCCTTATTGAAGCTTCTTTGAAAATATGATCTATTAGACATAGAATATAAGGTCATCTTTATAGAATGATACCCATTAGAAAGTGAAATGAAAAAATAGAATATGAGATATGCTAGTTACTACATTGAAATCTAGATATCTACATGTAGGTGTATAAATATAAAAGCTCTAAGCTTTGTTTTTGTTTTTTTAGGTTAGTGACTTTATACAAAGTACAAAAGAGGAACCATTAAACTACAAGTGACATAGTTTCTCAACTTCCTTAAAATCAGCAAGGGGGAAATGCTAAAATCTCCATTTCCAAATTCCCTGCTATTTCTATAATTTGGTTGTTTGTATATTGCAATTATGTGTATACTGTCTATAATTTGGTTGTTTGTATATTGCAATTATGTGTATACTGTAAGTTTTATAAGTGAATGTGGCATGAATGACGTCACTGTGCAATGTATTACATAAATGGAACGTGTGTTCAAGGTGTTGAGTCTTACGATACTGTAACAATATTGTTGATCCTATACAAGCATAATTGTCAATGGCTTCAAAGCTTGTGGCAAAAAGTTGTTGTGATGATGGGTTTGTGTTTCTTGTAAACACAATATGTGTGATTGTGTTAATTTGATTTTGGTTTCCTCTAATTAATTTTAGATAGTGTACAAGGTCAAATTTGAAAACATTGACCTAAGTAAACTACTTTGCAAGATTTTCTAGTTTGAACGTGAAAAGCTCACAAAAGAAAATACAGCTCGTCTTTTGATGCCCAAATCTGACCTCGAATTTAGCTTTTAACTAACAAAACAATAATCTTTTCTTGCAAAATCAGAGACTAGCTGGATTCAGATCCATTCCAAGACTGCAGTATGTGAATTTGGTTGATGGCAAACACATCTTTGTAGATTCAATCGTTAGGTCAAAAAAATGACAGATCAACACCTGCTCAGTGGCCAGCGATTGGGCTATGATACTTCTGCAATCTATGAGCTTTATAGTCTGGTAGCAACGCTTGTTTCTTTGATTACTGGTAGAAATTCACAGAGATGTTTACTATGCAGATTTCTAGTGACTTGAGTGCAATCACGGCGAACCTTGTGGCTGAGAATCAGACAAGCAGCAGTGTGACTATCTGTAGTCAGATGCAAGAGTATCAGGATCGAGGGCCTCATTGGATACAAACAGTACGTCAACCAGCGGGATACACTGTTTTGAGAGAAATGACAGGCGGATAAGCATTTTTTTCTTCTCGAGGAAGCTTCTATCAAGACAAAGTTCTACATATTTAGAATTTCAGATGCTTAACAACTTAAACCTCAGAAAACTGTCAACTCACAGGTTAATGTTTGTCGTTGCAGCTTGTGAATGTTTCCAGAATGGGCGTTGTAATAGTTAGACTCAAGGCTAATTCCATTGATACTATCCAAATTTAGAAGACAGGAAATCTGCTCTCCCGTTGGCGATACCATTAGTGGGCGTGCAGAGAGAGGATATTGTATTGCTCTTTATTAAGATGTGGTGTGCCGCAAAAGGCAACATTATGGTTACCATAGGAGCTAAGCCGTGGTTCAAGTTCTACTTGAGTTCTCTATTTGGCTTCATAATGTCACAGTGATGGCAAAACAAAAAAATATACTACCCAAATTCAAAAGACTCTGCTCGCTTATCTCGCGATCATGAAAAAACAGATCAAAGGGCTTGCAACTGAAGTAGGCATGGACCCTGCCTTCGGATTGCCAGACTGATGAAGAAACTAAGGATTATCCCTTACCTTCTCCCTATCTTGCATAGCATAGG
The DNA here is from genome assembly GCA_029204225.1 of Diphasiastrum complanatum. Taxonomy (NCBI): domain Eukaryota; kingdom Viridiplantae; phylum Streptophyta; class Lycopodiopsida; order Lycopodiales; family Lycopodiaceae; genus Diphasiastrum; species Diphasiastrum complanatum. Next base: position 105,564 of record MU831782.1, read on the forward strand.
GGAGCGCCTTCCTGTGAGAAAATCCAGGAAGGCCTCTCCTGCCATTGTACTTGAAAGGATAGGAGGATTTCTTGCGGGTTTCTGCGGCTAATAAACGAGGCGGGCGGCTTTAAAGACAGATCGTGAGCCTAAATATTCAAATTGCAACAAGACTTGGGCTTGCCTGGAAGGGGAATCGTGAGCCTGAAAATTCAACTTGCAAAAAGACCTAGGCTTGCCCGGAACCTCCTGAGCACTGCTACGAAGCTCTTGAAAGCAGATTCATGAGCTTTTGATTGTGGAAGGGATTCCCCTCTCATTCCTCATTTTGAGCAGCAGAACCAAATCCTGAGTATGCTAATTCAATATTTGAAAAACAGAAAGAAAAAAAAAAATTATGGGCTATCTTTGGCTAGAAGGCACCTATTTTGGCCATCCTTGGGCCAAAATGACCCCTGCAACTGGCTGCTCAGTGTTAGTGGGTAGAGCAACGTCACAAAGCAGGAGAAATGCGTTTCGGAGAGTTTTCATCGCCATTCTATCGAGCGGAGTGCGGGTGACCCCCACTTATCAAAAATTTTATCGACAAGGTCTTAAATCTGAAACAAAAAACATTGGTTAACACTAGAGTTGTTTTCACTCACATTTTTGTGCGCGTGCACACAAAAGTGTGCATAAAATTCTTGGTCACTTGATGAGACATAACATGCATTCAAATGATTGAACTTCAATCTTTCAATTTTATGTGGAACTAGACTTGACTCTTCATTGTGTTATTGGAAGACTTAAATTTTTTTTCTATCAATTGATGGCAATTTGCACCCAAAAAACTTCAATAAAGGATTTTGTAAAGTAGATAGCCAAAGAAAGGGTGATATAAGACACCTCCAAAATAGTTGAAACTTTTAAGCACCTTTCAATAATTTTTTGTACTTTTCAACACTTGGCATGGGTGACTTTAGATGCACATAGGCTATCCCTACATAGCTCCAGATTGAAAAAAATTTGAGAGACATGTTTCTATGGCCATATAATTACTTTTTAAAGTA